>PVKP010050651.1:0-13301 GCA_004027715.1 Plecturocebus donacophilus | reverse complement strand
TTTCTGCCCGGGGGTCTCCGGTCTGGCTTCTCAGTCCCTTTTTCAGTCAGCTGGATGGACTGCTCTGACTTCCCAGAGCGCCAAACATCATCCAAAAGGAGACTCAGTCCCGTTTACTCCGCACCAAGAGCCGCCGAGCCGAGGCGCCGGCAAAAAAGCCGCGCCAGCCGAAAGGGTCACGCTGGCAACCCGTGAGGCTCCTCCACTGGGAATGTCCTGGTCCGTGGGCAGCAAAAATTTATCGGTAAGTGTGGCGTCCACTGGCTCTCTGCGCTTTTACTGGGAGCTGCAATCCTGAGCTGCTAGTGATCAGCCATCTTGGATCTCTCTCTACACCTATTTTAAAAGTAACCACATAATTGGAAGTAAATCACTCCTCAGCAATTTCATAGCATATCACAGGTTTAAATAAAATATTGGTTGGCTGCTTGTTTTTTTCATCCCTTACTCCTTCCTGTCTCCATTGTTAAGCACAATTATTGGCATAAAAGAGGTTTTTAATACCCATTTTTAGACTGCATTCGAGCCTTGGCAATAAAACAAGAATCCCATTCTCTCTCCCTCTTTCTCTTCCTTTTTCTTTCTCTTTTTCATTCTTTTTTTCTTTCTTTTGCTCTTTCTTTCTTTCTCCTTTTCTCTCTTTTTCTTTCTAAAAAAAAAAAAAAAAAGAATTTATTTCCTGTCTTGTTATTTACCAATAAATATTAGTTATAGCTGTGATATCATACCTAGTATTTAGGAACTCAGCAGTAAATAAAGTTATGTCTGGGAAGGACTTTTACTTTTTTAATTGTTCTGGGGGGACTTAAGAGATTTGTGGAGGTGTCCGAGGGACCAGACTCCAGAAAAGTAAAATATTTGTTTCAAATCATACAAGTAGATAGTGACAAAATCAGCATCATTGTGTATTTTAGTACTTGGGCTTTTAAAATTGGATTTAGGCTGAGCATGGTGGCTCATGCCAGTAATTTCAGCACTTTGAGAGGCCAAGGTGGGCAGATCACTTGAGGTCAGGAGTTCGAGATCAGCCTGGCCAACATGGCAAAACCCTATCTCTACTAAAAGTAGAAAAATTAGCCAGATGTGGTAGCTTGTACCTGTACTCCTGGCTACTTGGGAGGCTGAGACACAATAGTATCATTTGAACCCAGGAGGCGGAGATTGCAGTGAGCTGAGATTGCGCCACTGTCCTCTATCCTGGGCTACAGAGCAAGACCCTGTCTCAATGAATCAATAAAATAAATTAGGTTTAAGGTAGTTTTTCCTTATAGTAATGGAAATTATACTAACTATACTAATTTTAGGACTCAATAAATATTTAGTATTCATACCTCTGGTGATAACCAGAACTCTTAGAGAGAATGTAGGCAAGATCCCGTCATTTAAAGACCCCTGCCCTGTTTTTAATAGTAGTTTCATCAGAACTATAGTTAGTAGGGATCCAGACCAATTTCCTTGCAATGGGGTGGGACACAATAAAGCTATGGCTCCTGTGTTTCTTTTCTATCACGGGAAAGTGAGACTACTAGAGAATATTTAAAGGGCAGCTCAGAAACACTGTTTATTGATCGGAAGCTATGTTTGATGATATCTTGTGGTAAATTGGTTTAAAAAGAAGGACTCTTTGACTTTACAAACAGCAGAAATCATTTCACTCACTCCCCAAGCCTAAATGTTTCTTGGAGTCCCCCCTCTAAATAGATACAAGCAGTAATGCTTTGGTTGCTACAAATTGAGGAAAGCATTGAGGTTGCTGCATTCTGGTGTGGCCTCGAGGTTACCATGGAACTTTTTAGGGCAGCAATTCCAGTTGCGCTACCATCATAAGAACCTTTTATTTAAAAAAAAAAAAAAATCAGAGATTCAAGTTCATTAACCCTGGATTGGTTCTGAGAAAATGCATTTTTGAAAAGCACCTTGATTATTTGTGAGTTTTAACCTGATTTGGGAGCCACAATCTGTTGTGCCTCATGGAACAAAATTTAAAAATCAGTGACCTAATTCAAAGTAATATTTAGCCAGTCATTGAGTTAAGAATATACCTGAGAATTTCTCCATTAATTGGTGGAGACCCACATAAAATGCTTGTTAGTACAGCACTCAATACATATTAGTTATTGTTGTTAAACTGTTTTGAAAACCATTATTACATGGGAACCAACATTAATTTCCCAGAGTTCACTCAGAATTCTTTTAGGTGTGATATAGTTATTGTACTAGAAGAAAATTAAGTAAAGGCAAAACAGTCTAATATTTTAAAACCAAATCTTTGAAATACCTGTTGGATAGTAGTCACATCTTTAGGATTTACTAAAGAATAAAAAGTTCCCTTAAATAGTAGATTCATTAATTAAATCCTAAGTATGAGAGTTACTACTGGTTAATAGAGATACTGTCTTTGAAATGGTATTTAAAAATAAAATCAACCAAATTTATTACCTATTAGCAAAATCTGGCTAGATAACTCTTAGAGCTAAACAGATACAGGTAAAACTTTGATTGCAAACATAGGTGCAACCCTAACTCAAAATTTTCAGTTGCCCATGTTCTGGGGTAGCAAACATGAAGCTTTGAAAGATTAAAACAAATTCATTCTTTGTTAATATTTTCAAACTTTTTTTCCCCCTAAATAGAGCTGGTCTACTGGACCCAAACAAGGGAGAAGCATGTAGTTCATTCATGTAGTTAACAAATATTTATGAACATTTACCATATGCTAGAGATTGTGCTAGCTGTGGTAGGCTTAGCAGGTCAGGTAATTAGAACTAAACTACTTGATGATGATGGTGGTAATGATGACGATGATTTTTTGAGACAGGGTCTCACTTTGTTGCCTAGGCTGTAGTGCAGTGGTACACTCGTGGCTCACTACAGCCTCAACCTCCCAAACTCAAGTGATTCTCCCACCTCAGCCTTCAGAGTAGCCGGGACTACATGTGCATGCCACTACACCCAGCCGATTTTTTTTTTTTTTGGAGACAGAGTTTTGCTCTTACTGCCCAGGATGGAGTGCAGTGGTGCGATCTCAGCTCACTGCAACCCCGCCTCCCAAGTTCAAGCGATTCTCCTGCCTCAGTCTCCCAAGTAGCTGGGATTACAGGCATGCACCACCATGCCTGGCTAATTTTGTATTTTTAGTACATACTGGGTTTCTCCATGTTGGTCAGGCTGATCTTGAACTCCGGACCTCAGGTGATCTGCCCACCCCAGCCTCCCAAAGTGCTGGGATTACAGGTATGAGCCACCACACCCGGCAATTTTTGTATTTTTTTTTTTTGTTGAGACAGAGTTTCCCCATGTTGCCTAGGCTGGTCTTGAACTCCTGGGCTAAAGTAATCTGGCTGCCTTGACCTCCCAAAGTGTTGGGATTATAGGCCTGAGCCACCTCGCTCAGCCATAATTATTTTTGTATTTTGCTTTTTATCTTAACATGAGTGTATTTCATTGTTATGTATTTTTAAAATGACTTAATCTGCCAAGAAAAAATAGTTTACTCTCTATTATTAGGGCATTCAGACTCCAGATTTTTCTTGGTGTAAATACTGTACTGATCTCTCTATGCTTATCTTTGCATAAATTTTGACAAAAAATAGTATTATTTAGATATAGTATGGAAACCTTTGAAGTCCTTGATACATCTTGCCAGAGGTTGTATGATACACCTTGCCAGAGGTTGTATGATATGCCCCAACAGCATTGCTCAAGTGTACATCCTTGGCAATTTGGGGTAGTTTCACTTACTATAAATAATGTAGCCAAGTTGACGACTGGAAAATGAATTTTTTTCTTAAAAAGACTTTGTTGGTGTAAAAATTAAAGGAAAATGAATTTTAAAATTGCTTTGATTAGCATTTTTTTGGATACTAGTGTAGTTGCACAAGTTCATTATGTTGTTTTGGCTATAGCAACAGTTATAACAGGTAATACTTGTTTAACACTTAATGCGTATCAGGTGTTGTTCTGAGTACTTTACATAGCACATTTATCTCATTTAATCCTCACAATTCTATAATGTAGCATTGTGAATAAGTAACTTTTTCAAAGTCACACATAGTTATTTTAAGTAGTAGGACTGGGATTTGAATGCAAGTGATCTGGTTCCAGAGGGCAGAATCTTTTTTTGCCAGGTCATGTCTTCATTATTTTTTCAACATTTCGATAGTTATTTTTACTGTTTTATTCTAATAAATGAATTTTTACGTCTTAAAATGTAGTTATTCTAATAATGTCTTCCTTATAAAATATTAAAAAGAAATTAAAACGTTCTCCCCATGAGAACTTTTATGCTACCCCTTGGGATAATCAATATTAAGAGTTGGATGTTTGGTTTCTGCAGACATTGTGTCTTCTCTTTTTACCTGCTGTTTTCTTTCCTTCCTTTCTGATCCTCCATGTAATGTAATATACTATATGCTGTTCTCTTATAACTAAATAATAGCAAAACCTCTATCAGTTTTTTTCAAATTGCTTTGTGATGGTAATTCAAATTACATTATTCCTTTCACTTAATGGAATAATAAATATATTTGCAGAAAATATTTACTGTTTTAATAGATAACTATTAAGCTACTGTAAGCTTTAGAAGGTCTCAAAGACAGTACAAGACATTAGAGGAAAATGAAAGTACAGTTCCTACTCTCAGCAGGAAAATGAAGTACAATTCCTACTCTCAGCAGGAAAATGAAGTACAATTTAAGATGTAGTAAGATATGTAACAAAACTATGTATAGTACCAGACAACTAAGTAAGAGACACCAAAGGCTACTAAAGAGCCTTGCTTGATTCTCTATATGAAATATGACTGCTCGTTTTCGTTTTAAGAATGTAATATTGGGTGTTCCTAGATGGATTTTTAAATTTTATGTAGGAAATAAGTAAGACATTTAGTATTGAATATTGATACTTAGTATTGAGTAGTGCTCTGACCAGATGGAAGAACATTTGCTCATCTCAGCAGTAGAGCTTATCTGTTAGATGTTAACTGAATTTTCATACCTTTTTCTTTCTTCTTCTTTTTTTTAAGGTTTCTATGATACTTTCTTAAGAATTCATTATTTGCTCACATACTCATACTCTTGTTCATTATGTGTGATTATGGAAGTGGCAGATACTAGCTTAGATAAAAACGGGAAAAAACCTGATCCTCTTTGTGAATTAGTGAAAATTTGTTTGAAAGAATTATAGTTGATTTTTCTAGAATGCATGCTTTATACAAAAGAAAAGTGAAAGTAATCAGCTAGTCAGGGACAAATATAAAATAAAACACAACTTTTGGAAAAATTCTTTTGATTTTTTCTTTTCATGAAGATGGACTGCTTTATAAAAATCAAAATGTTTTCTACATGCCTCTGTGATATGTAGTGCTACCCAGAACACGATAAGTGGCTTTTAAATTTTATTCCATATCAAGGTAAATCTTTAGAGCAATACATGTGGCATACTCTGATGGAAGATCACTTAAAAAAATGCTGCATTTTACATATTTAACTTGTATGTCTACAGAGTTCTGAAAACCATAACCTGTTACATAAATGGTAATTAATGCAAATGAATATATCATTAGATTTTACACTTTGAAGTCTAATGAAGACACTGTACATTCTCATGAGTAGAGCTACTTAATCTAAAAGTGACTATTTAAAACAACCAAGAGAGGCTTCTTATATACAGAACTGGTAGTTTCGCGAGATTTATTTGCTAGTGTTGGAACTAATTACCTGATCAGTGCTATGAATAATATGTTTGCAGTTTCTAATAATATGTTTGCAATAGTGTTGCAAAAAATAATATGTTTTGCAGGCTTTTCAAATTCTCTTAATTAGGTTAAGATCAACAAGTATGTATATACTTTCCTAAACCGATTTTATTATTAAGAGTAGTAGTTGAAACTTTTTCTGATTTGGACTTAATAAGCATTTTAGTAAAAATTTCTTTTTTGCCTTGTGATTCTGGTCTTATAATAATGAAAAAACGATTCCGTCTTAAATATGTTTCCCCATTATAAAAGTAATTTGTATTCATTGTCGAAAAGTTAGAAAATGAAAATAAGGAACAGGACAAACATGAAAAGCATCCATAATTTCACCAGTTAGAGTTGGTTGCTGCTTACGTTTTGGTGTGTATGCTTTTAGACTTTTCCCTCTGTCTATATATATTTTTTTGTTTAGTTGATTAAATGAAAACATATTCATTCCACAATTTTTAAAGTGTCTATGATGTGCCAAGTACTATTCTAGATGTTGGAAATTACAGTGATCTCTGCTATAATGGAACTTTCATTAGGTGAAATATGTTTTCTATAAAAACTGTTTAGTATATTTTATTTGTAATTTAGTAACCTAGTATTTTGGTTTAATACATCATAAATATTTTTCTACTTCATTAAATACTTTTCTATTCGATAATTAAACATAAAATTATTACCTGGTTAAGATAATACTTATTTGTTGTTAAACAAATCGGATAACACTGGAAAGCTTATAATGGAGAAAAGCTAAAACCCATTCTCATCCCTTTCTCCTCTCCATCAGTCCTGCTCCCTCAAGGCAGCCACTTTTAATTATTTTTATTTTCAACTCTTGTAATTATCCCCAAATCTGTAAATTTATGTTTACATCACTGTCTATTAATCACCTTTATGTGAGTTCCTGCAGATGTAGCTTATCAAAGTCTCTTTGCCTGCCTTTTCTTCCTCCTAGTCCAAGAACCAAGAAATAAGTTTTTCTCTCCTTTTTTCATGTCTCCTGCCAGTGAGCTGGCAAGGGAGTCTGGGAAGTGTAGTTTGCTTGCTTCTCAAACCAGATTACACCAGAGAGCACATAAGTGCAGGAATGGGAATGACCACCAAAGGACAGCTAACTTGTCCTAGGTTCAGTGTTATGACCCCTCTGCCACTGCGGGTAAAGTGTTTCTGTTGTGGAATTTAAATACTTTTATACGTCTTTACAAATTGCCTTTACCCTATTATCAAGTGCTTTCAAGGTTTTAGTCATTTTATTTATATCAGTTATCTTTTTGTTATTCCAAAGACTTTTCTTTCTTAGAGCCTTCTGTGATTTCCTGCCTCTATATAAAACTGTGCTTCCAACTGTTTTTCTGGTTAGATCTAGCTTTCTGGATTCCATCTAACTTTTCTTTCCTCCCTTCTCCTTTATTTCTCCTGGTTTATTTTCTTACTTTGCAAGGATCTCTCTCTAAGTCAGTTTCTAATAATATGCAGGAAGTAACCCCATATACACTCCTGGGTTATGAAAACGCTATTGCTCTGCCCCTATATTAAATAGTTTGGCTGTATATAAAATTTTAGATGGAAATGATTTTCCCTCAAAATATTAATAATCTTTTTCCTTTATCTTCTAGTAACCTCTCTTATTGATAAAAAGTCTGATTTTTTCAGATTCTAGTTCTTTATAAGTGGTCTACCCTTGCCACTGGAAACTTTTAGAATTATTTTTTATTTTTGGCCTAAAATTTCCCAGTGGATGTCTATAATTATTTGTTGTTATTTCCTCCCCCCTCCTTCAGTTGATTGTGATCTTCACTTGGTGATCTCTTTGAATCTCAAAACATGGGTTCTTCCATTAAGGGAAATTTGATCTCATCTCTAATATTTTATTTCATGTTTTTTTCTATTTTCCCTTTCTAGAACTATTGGTTGTTAGACTTCCTAGATTCTTTTCCATCTCTAGTCTTTTCTCTCATAATTTTTACCTTGTCTCTTTTTCAAGGAGCTTCTCTTATTTTTTTCCTTTCTTTTTTGTTGAATTACTTATTCTGATAATTATGCTTTTAATTTTCAGTGGTACATAAATTCTTGTTCTCTGCCTGTACCTTTTCATGACAACTTGTTCTTGATTTATGGATGTGATAGCTTCTTGAAACTATGAGAATACTACTTAAAAGTGTGAAGTTATTTTTCTTTTCCTTGAATCATCTTTCTTCTTTATGTTTCTAGTTTCTTCAGATGTGTGGTGATTCTTGGTTGGCTGTGCATTTGAAATGAGGCAGAGACGCTGCTTGGCAGCTCCCTGAATGTGGGCTAGGTTTGTCAACTTCTGACCTTTGCTTTATGATAAGCAGTTGTGCTTAGTTGCTCTCCCCTCACTATCCATTTGGTGCAGTTTCTTTATGTTACTTTATTTTTTCTGTTCACCTTCCCACCCTGTTTCAGTTTCTTTAGAGAAGAACTCTGATTTTTCTTTTTCTTTTTTCTTTGCTTGAGGAATAACCTGTGTGTTTTGTATGTAAGTTGTGAGAATTTAATCGTATGTAGCTAAAAATAACCAGTCCCTCGTTTTCAGTCCACATGTCACTATAGTCATCCTGTGCACTTGATGTTTCTGAGTCTGGATCTTCTTTGGGGTTTTGTAAAATAGGCATCTCCATCTGTGAATCCTGATACCTCTGTGCATGATTCTCAGCACTTTTCAGTACTTCTCCATCTATTTCTTGTCAACCAGAAATTTATTGAAATAGTGCATCTGCTGATGCTCTTTTCTCCTTCCCTTCATTATCTTAATCGTTATAGCCATTCCTAATGAATTACCCTAAAATTATCCCAAAACATAACAGTTTAAAATTAAAATATTTACTATCATCATAGTTTCTTGGGAGCAATTTAATTGGGCAAGTCTTTTTTGTTTTTCTTAAATCCATCACCTCAAGCATTTACCCCTTGTTACAAACAATCCAGTTACACTCTAAGTTATTTTGAAATGTACAATTAAGTTATTGTTGACTGTAGTCACCCTATTGTGCTATCAAATAGTAGTTATTCATTCTTTTTTTTTGTACCTATTAATTTGGGTGATTCTGGTTCAGTGTCTTCTATCAGTTTGCTGTTGGCTAGGGCTGTTGCAATTTCAGGGGTTTCCTTCCAAGCTCGCTCATTTGGTTGATGGCAGGCCTCAGTTCCTCAACTGGCTGTTGGCATGAGGCCTTGCCAGTGGGGAGGAAAAACTTTTCTGTACCCATTTAGGTTCAGTAGTTAGGCCTATAAATTAAACTGACAAAACAGACCAGCGAGAGAAAAAACAAAGTTAGTTTGTATGTGTATGGAAGTGCACAAAAGAAGTGGCTTGCAAAATGGTTAAAGTTAGTATGCCTCACTTAATGGGAATATGCCTAAAGTTTCTATGCCTAACTTAATGGGGAAAAGGGAACGTGGAGAATAGCCTTCAGTGTAAGAAAAAAATGGAATTCTTTAGGAAAGATAAGTGGATTTTTAGAGGGACAAATAGAAGATAAGAAAGTTTGTGGTAATGTTTGTTTTTACAGCGGGGAATGGTGTTTTATATCTTCTTCATGGCCATAAAACTCTCCTGGAGATGGGATTTATGATAGTTTTACTCTCAGTCTTCTTTCTGGGAGTGAAGCTGCCTTGAAGAGAAGATTTATGGCAGTTTCATTCTCAGAAGTTTCTGCTTTTAGTCTGATAAGGAAAACTCTGAGAAGCTGCCTTTCTGCATTTGTTGACTCTCAAATATCTTCTGGTTAAAATAATCTTCATACCAGCTCTGGGGTTCCGAGTGGGTTCTCACAGCTCCTGAGTCTCCTCACCATATGGCAGCCAGCTTTACTCAGAGCAAATGATCCAGGAGAACACCCAAGATGGAAGTAGTATTCTCTTTATAATCTAATCTAATCTAATCTAGCCGCAGAAATGATGTACAATCCTCTTCTACCATATTCTGTTTGTTGCAAGTAACATATTAGTCTAGTCCACACTTACAGGGAGGGGAATTAAGCTTCAGCTCTTGAGGATAAGAGTGTCAAATAATTTTGTGGACTTTCAGGACATATTTTAAAAGCCATCATATGGTTTTATACTTAAAAAAAACTTGCTGTTATTTTAATAGTGTCTTGGGAGGAATCATTCTGTTATATGGATCATTCCATTGTATAAGTGCATCATACTTGGACAATTTCTGTGTGGTTGTAAATTTAGCTTGTTTTAGCTTTGCGCGGTGGCAGTATCGTAGCCAATGAGGTTTATCTGAGGCGCGATTATTGCTAATTGAAAATTTTAAAAAATTAGCTTGTTTTGAAATTTGTGCTTTTAGAGGAGTAGTGTAATAATATTATTCTAAATAACTTTTTTCAAATAAGCAGTTATTCATCTGATTAGTTTATTATAATAGTTTATTGCTATGTTCTATATACTCCAGAATACATTTGTGGAAACACACATACGTTTTCTTTAGAGTAAAATATTCCAGTATATTTATTATTGTAGCATTTTTTGTAGCAAAATATTTTAAACACCAGGTTCCGAAATAATTAATGTATTTTAATGATTTATTGAATAGGTTCATCACTGAACAGTTATCACTTTTGATTTCATTTTGGGATCTTATGACTTCACTAGATGGCAGCAGAGGACCAGCTTTAATTCAGGCTGCTTTTGTGAAGCAGTAGAATTCTAATGGTACCCTGTGTATTGGACGTCTATTTAATAATACAACCCAGAATATTAGCTGGGGATTATTAAGATTAGTGGAATCATGTATGCAACATTACTGAAAGCATAGCCATTTTGACAATGTTGGTATGTTCTTTTGTGCATTGCATCTGAATTATTGTATTTGCAAATGACCCCAAAGTGCCATTTTGGACCTTTTTTGGTAAAAACAGTGTAGCCATATTAAAGTCCCTGGAAGTGTTTTTTTCTGTATCAGAAAACTGAGACATTCTTTTGTTGGACTCTCAGAAGGAAAGAATAATATGAAGGTTCTCTTTTATCTCATTTTGATTTTTATTTTGCTCTTAATTGTTTGTGTTAGGAGCAAAGGAGTCTAATAAAAAACCATGACATTGGAATGTTGCTCTTTTATTTATAGATAGTGAAATTTATGTTCATAGGATAGAAAAGTGATTTGACTTGT
This sequence comes from Plecturocebus donacophilus, assembly GCA_004027715.1. Classification (NCBI taxonomy): domain Eukaryota; kingdom Metazoa; phylum Chordata; class Mammalia; order Primates; family Pitheciidae; genus Plecturocebus; species Plecturocebus donacophilus. The sequence continues at coordinate 2,418 of PVKP010050651.1, read as the reverse complement.
ATGTGGTATATGAGGAACAGTAATTTTTGTATTTGTGCCCTAATGATATATTTTGGGAAAAATTCTAAAAACCATATGTTTAAAATCACATATAGGATTTTTATTTTCTGGAAGAACTATATTTGGTTTTTGCATGTTTGATGGTAATTTGGTTCTCAAAAGGCAGTAATATATGTGAACTAGGTAAAGAAAGCAGAAAATGAGTAATTCAGGCAGTGCTTTTAAATTGTGAAGTCTGATTTGAAGATTATATAGGTAGCCCATCTTAGTATAGTATCTCTCTGGCTTTTAGTGTAGATTTAATGTTGCTGCTGTTTTTGCTGGCAGGTGAGCTTCCTTGGACAAATTTTATTTTGGTAACATTTTAGAATTTAGAAAAATTTAATTTTTAAAATACTTTTGCATGCGCAGAAAATTAAATTTTGTCTCCCCATGAATGATCTAGAATGATTAGGTGTTTTATGTCTTACGTTAGTCTGATAAAATACTCCAGTATTTTAAACTACTGGCTAGAGTTACAGGATACAATATATAACTAGAACAAGTCAAATTGCTGCACAAATGACAACCTTTAAGCAGATGCACATTGAGTCTGTTCTGTGATCTGGCCTTGGTAGTTGCCTTAATGTTATGAGTCCATAATATATTTATTTCTGCAGTTTCACTAGTATTTAGCTGTTGAAATTGGTGCATCTGGGATTTCTTCTGGTACTTTTATGTGCGCATGAACAAAGACTAGTGGCAACCAGTTAATTTCTAATAGTTCGATTCATTAAGAATTACTTACTGGTGTTAAAAGGAAAATAAAAATGGAGGTCACAGTTTAGATATATCCCAATGCCAACTGCCTATAACCCTGTAACCCAAACTCAGGTCATTCTGATTGCCCTGAAACACTGTCTCTACTTATGAAAGAGCCACAAAGCATGAGGTTTACATTTTTGCCAGCATGATTCAGTGAAATTAAACCAATCAACTATAGACAAATCAGCTTACACAGCTCCACTTGCATTAAAATAATGTTAGTGTCTAATGGCCAGTCACGAAAAAGGTCAAAATACTTTCTGCTTTATGAACTGCTATAACTTCTGTAAGGAAGCTTCTTATGACTGGGTTTGAAGTCAGAGATTTCAGTCTGTACTTTTAAATGACAGTGAGCTTTAAAATTTTTCCTAACTTGGTCTAATTTTACTTTTGATACCAGTAAAGGGAGAAATTACAACTCACTTCAAACATTTGGTGCACTTAGATATGGTTTTGTTTACCTAGATTTTTCCTGTGTGCATGAAGCAATGTTAAATAAAATCAAGCATTATCATGTTGTATATCTTCTACATGTGTTTTTAATTCTCTTTCTTAAAAATAGCTTAGTTGTGTTATTAGTACATTTCTAAATTTAAAATAAATAATGGGTGATCTTTTTTTTTTTTTTTTTTAAAGATGGGGTTTCACCATGTTGGTCAGGCTGGTCTTGAACTCCCGACCTCAGGTGATCTGCCCTCCTTGGACTCCAAAGTGATCTTTATAGTAAAATATTTATGGTAAAGTATAATACCTGTGTTAAAAGTAAATTTATTTCAAGTTTCTTGTAGATTATTGGATCCCTTTCAGTAAAAATTTTTTTTTTTTTGAAAATGGTCATTGTTCTAACAGAAATAACATGAAAGTATGAAAAAGATGGTATTTGCTTTAAAGGAAATTTCTAATTCTGACAAGTTTTAAATGGCTGCTGTTTTGAGCCATTTAAAACTTGTCAGAATTAGGAATTTTGACAAGAGCCGCCGAATATGGTATTTTGATATGTGGTCAATTTCAATGGCAGTAAAGTTTTAAAAGGAAAAAGAGTTTGTGGATATTTAAAAAAAGAAAATTGAAGACGTGGTTCATGCCCTTAAATGGGTCAAAATCTAATGAACAGTGTGAAATATAATTGCATATTGCATATAAATAACATGAGGTAGACTCTAAGAATGTAGAAGTTCTTAGGAGGATAATGAGTGAAAGATGAGTAATGTGGGTAAAGGGTGGAATGTGAAGAAAGTCATGAGGTAGAAACAGTCTGAGCTGGACCGACCTGATTAATAATTGATATAAATCCACAATCTTTGTAAGCTCTTACAGTTAAGGCAGTTAGATGTTTACAAGAAAATTGTTATACTAGTGGCTGCATAAACCCTTTGTTTATATTTTGAAACATGTCAGAGTTTTAGTGATTGCTAAGCCATAAGCTTCTGATTTAAACTTTGACTGGAATGTCAACTCCCACTCCTTGAATTATTCTTAGGAGGCTGTTAATAAATGGGAGATCCTTGATCTCAATCTTCTTGAAGTTTAGTACCACCTGATTTGCTGAGTCAGCTGGTTAGCCCCGTGGATTTTGAGGCTTTAAAAGAGCTGTTTTTTTTTTTTTTTTATTTT
>PVKP010050650.1:0-13317 GCA_004027715.1 Plecturocebus donacophilus | reverse complement strand
AGCTGCAGGCTGGGCTCTCTGGACCTGGGAGGATGGTGGAACTGCAGGCTGGGCTGAGCTGGGTCTGGGAGGATGGTGGAGCTACAGGCTGGGCTCTCTGGACCTGGGAGGATGGTGGAGCTGCAGGCTGGGCTCTCTGGACCTAGGAGGATGGTGGAGCTGCAGGCTGAGCTGAGCTGCAGGGAAAGCAGCAGATCTGGAACGGAAGCTCTTGAATTCCACATGGGGAAGATGCTTTGGGTTGCAAGTAACAATCAGAGGGAGAGGAGCTTGAATTGGGGGTCATGATGGGTCAGGAGGGGGCCTAGCTGCTCAGTGTCGCCATCAGGTGCCACCTTCGTCCTCAGTGGAGCTTTCATGCTCAGCTGCTCCTCACAGTCTCAAAGTGGCTGCTGCTGCTCCAGCATTACATCCACAGTCAGGGAAGGAAAAAGAGAGGAGCTAAGGGGCAACCCCTTCATCTATTTAGTGGAGGTCTTTGTGGACTCTCACAGAGGATTTCCATTTTGTTGCCACAGCTGGAAGAGGAAGGTGGGGCCAAGGTGGGCACATCGTCCTCCAAACAAGGGTGGGGTGTTGGGCAGGCAGCTCACAGTGCCTGGCTCGCACCCAACTTGGGGAGCCTTGGTTTCTAAGTGCAGAACCCCTAGACAGTGACCCCCCAGCAGGGTGTTCTTCCCACCTCACGCCTTGGTGCTCGACAGGCAGTTTGCAAACACTTGACGGTAAAATACCAACACTTGTTCAGAACGGACTTCACAAACGCCGCGTTTGCTGAGAAAGCGCTCACTCACTTTGCGGGGTTCAGCAGAGATGCCTCTTACCCCAGATTGCTGGGAGGCCGGAAGGACACTCAGAGAAACCGCCTTTCCTCCCAAACCGTGACGGGCCGTCCTTTCCTCCGGAGAGGACACGCTTGGTTGATTAAGCTGCAGCTCAATTATAAATCCTTAGCCCCAGCTTGGGAATAAAATGGGTACTATGCGCTTCAACTGACAAAGTTGTTTACGTTTTGCCTCATTGGTTGGCAACACGTTCTGGCTGGGATTAAAGCGTTCGTTTCAATAGCTCCTGCGTCGCAGGGACAGGGTTACCTCAGTGACGCTTTGCTACCACCAGACGCTGCCCGACTGGCCAGGGGAGCGCAGAGCGCTTCATGCTGGGACGTCACACGGAACAGGGAACTGATGAAAGCTTCAGAATGAACATCGAGTCCAGGCAAACTTCAGAGAACCCGGGTCTCCTGGTCCACACGGATCAGACATGGACACCGAGTGCCCGGCGGCCCCTCTCTGGGGCAGTGCCCGGGGACGAGGCGAGGCCCGGCCCTCCAGCTCCACCATCCTTGGGGCAGTGGGGCAAAGATGGGGCGTGCGGGGTCCCTGCTGTCTGCTAGGGACTGCCCAGCGGACCCTGATTCTGCCTGGGGACAGGGGAGCCCCTTTCCGGCTCAGAGTCTCCCAGCAGCGCACCTGCCTGTGCTGACGTTGGCCAGTGCTGTCCCCACCCAGCTGGGGCCCCGGGAGCATCATCTTACGGATCAGGGCGCATGTTGCGTCTCCGCCCCTGGTGGGCATGCCGGACCCTTGCGTGCAGGCTGGAGGGGCGCGTGAAGACCTTCGTCCGGCCCCTCCACAGGGCTCCCAACACCCGTGTCATCGTCCTTGGCCCTGGTCCACTCAGCCAACGAGGCACCCAGCGCAGCCCGAGGCTGGGGCCCCCAGTCCACACTGCCGACGCCAGGAAATGGTGCCACGTGAGTGCTGGAAGGCCGAATGGGGGCGAGGATTACAACCGTGCGGGAAACCCGCCGCCGCGCCTGGCTCTGCGTGGGCAACTCACTGCCAGGTCCACCGCGCCTGTCCCCACTCACCCTCCCCGAAAGCAGGACCAGCTGCTCTCCGGCGGTGCCCAGCTCCGCGGGCAAGGACAGCCGTGCCCTCAGCCACGGTGGCGAGGCCCGGCCCAGCGCAGGCCAGCGTCTGACCCCACGCAAGCCAAGGGAGGTCCGTGAAGCCACCAGAGGCGCTGAGGACGGGAGAGGCGTTCGAGGCGCTTCAAAGGCAGGGAGCATCGCAGGAGGTCAGGACATGCCTCAGACTCGGCCCGGGACCCACGAGGCCAGCGTGTCAGCCTCTCCGAGTCCGTGGCAGTCGAGGCCCGTGGCGGTCCACAGTCAGCTTGAGCAGGCCAGGCCAGGCGGCCGGACAGGCCAGGGCCCCTGGGTGTCAGCAGGTGAGCAGGCCAGGCGGCTGAACACCGCCCCGAGCCTCTGTCCTCCCCTCCCCAAAGGCGGGCGAGCGGGGCTTCGCTTGGACTCGGGCACCAGGGAGGGCTGTGGGCCCGTCTGCAGCGCAGGAGCCGTCACCGAAAGCCAGCTTGCTTCAGTACCCACTTCAGCCTCGGCCACTCCTCTGACCTTGCCCCGTGTGCTCGGCAGTGACCGGTGAGCCCGCCCCGGGGCCGTGGGGCCTCCAGGACACTGTGTCGGCTTGGCTTATTCCCATACACTAGATGGGCACATCCTCGGAGCTACCGCGTCCGGGTGCCCACAGGACCTCCCCTCACAGCTGGCGGGATCAGTGCACCCTCCGACGGGCACCGGGGAGGCCTCTGGCCAGCAGCACCTTTAGATGGAGGTGGAAGGGGGGAGCCCTCGTGGCCAAGCGAGTGTGAGGGAACGGGGCGGTCACTGCAGGTCATGCAGGCCATGCGGGAATCAGCGTCTAGGGATTCCTGACGCTTCATCCCTACTTAAAGTTTTTCTCCTAATTAATATTAAATCACCTTGATTATGCTGGGTCCTGTTTTAATTTTGCCTAGGAGTCCCTTTGGACCAGTTTTGTTTTTTTTTGAGACGGAGCCTCACCCTGCTGCCCAGGCTGGAGAGCGGTGGCCTGATCTCGGCCCACGTACCCTCCGCCTCCCGGGTTCAAGCAGTTCTCCTGCCTCAGCCTCCCTAGTAGCTGGGACTACAAGTTTTTTGTGTGTCTTAGTAGAGATGGATTTTCCTGTGTCGCCCAAGCTGGTCTTGAGCTGTGGTAAGCCACCTGCCTGGGCCTCCCGGCGTGCTGGTGTTACCGGCATGAGCCACCGCGCCCGGCCTGATATATATATTTTTACATTCACCCAATATGCCTCAGCTGAGCCTCACTAGACATTTCTGTCACTTTATGTGGGTTGCCATTCAGAAATACACGGAGTTGGGTTTCATTTTCTATCTAATTGGAGCCTCAGTGCATCGGTTTAATGTGCACTATTTCGGCCAACATATGTGATCTAACCTCTGCCATCTTCCTTGTTGCCTTTTTAGACGTTTTCTTGCCGTTTCGTTTATTTTAAGTTAATTTAGGGGCCACATTTTCTCGTTAAAACCTCTGCAGTGCATTGGGGTGGGCGTGCGCTTTTAAACATGACGTAAGCTCTAACTGCCAGAGTGGAAATGCTGCCGGGCGTTGGCAGCCCTTGCCAACACTTCCAGGAGTTCTGGCACTGAATCGTCTCCTACTCCTCTCCTGTCTTTTGTCTTGTTTGTAATCTTTGAGACAGGATCTCTCTCTGTTGCCCAGGCTGGAGTGCAACGGAGCCATCCCAGCTCACGGCACCTTCAACTTCTCGGCTCCAGGGAGCCTTCTGCCTTAGCCTCCTGAGGAAGGTAGAAGGCTCACCTGCACCGCTGCACCTGGCTGATGTTTTTTGGATGGGGTCCCACCACGTTTCCCAGGCTAGGAAGAGAATTCAAGTAATACAGAAAAGTATAAAGAAGTGATACGAGCAAATCACTGGGAACACGAGATACTGCATTGTTCTGAAATCACTCATCATTTCATTTAAGAACACTTTCAGGGAGAATGCCTTCAGACCCATTTCTAAATCTGAAAAGCTGCAAGTTGCTGGTGCTGTTGATGTATTAGGACTCACTGAGTGGCGTCAGTGGGTTGACGTCCCAGGCTGGTGAGGAGAAGCAGCCTCCAAGGTGAATGTGATTTAAATAGCTCAACAATAAACACTGTGACAAACATAACTTCCCTCATCAGGCTTTTATGTTCTCAAGGCCAGACAACAAAAGATCTTTGCATGGTGGCTCTTTCAGGGAGGTCGTTGTTTTTCTCATAGACACTTAGACACAAAGTCAACATGTTGGTGATGACAAATGGAGTAAGGACCGACCTAAGTCCAGGCTGCACAAGTGGGGTGTAAGTGTCGCCAGCTTCCCCACCGGTTCTAAGCGGAGCCCGGGCAGACGCCGGATTTGCAGAGGCCAACGCTTGTGTCAGCAGCCTCTTGCGGCGCTTCTCCGAGGGCCACTGAGGTTTACGACCGAGGAAACCTGTTAGTTTTCATTGAGACTGACCGAGGCCCTGTGGAACTGACAGTGCTGGGCTCCCCAAGCTCCCCACTCACAGCTGAGTCGTGTTTCCGAGTAGCCGCGTGGGGTCACCTCGGACGCGGCCTGTTTGCCTCCCGGAACCGAGCATTCAGTTTGCAAACCTGCTCCCGCGCCCCCGGGCGTGCAAACGCTGCTCACCTGTGAGCCCTGCCGTGCACCGCGACTGCATTGCTGATGAAGCTTTGCATTTGTTCTGCGGTTCATTTTTTTTTTTTTTTTTGAGAGGGAGTCTCGCTGTGTCGCCAGGCTGGAGTGCAGGGGTGTGACCTCGGCTCACTGCAGCCTCCTCCCGGGTTCAAGCGATTCTCCTGCCTCAGCCTCCCAAGTAGCTGGGCTTACAGGTGCACGCCACCACGCCCGGTTAACTTTTGTATCTTTAGTAGAGACGGAGCTTCACCATGTTGGCCAGGCTGGTCTCGAACTCCTGACCTCAGGGGATCCTCCCACCTCGGCCTCCCGAAGTGCTGGGATCACAGGCGTGAGCCGCCGCGCCCGGCCTGCGGTTTGCTTTTTATTGGCCTACATCGCCGTGGGCTGCCTCTGATTCTTCCCACAGCGCCCAGCGCCTCTGCGCAGCGCCTTCACGTGGGTGCCAGGTGGACGGCTGGTTGTTCCCTCCCCGCTGCGGAGAGTGCTTCCTAGACGGCAGCTGAGCAGGGGCCTGGGCTCCCCTCCCCTCCCCCTGGACTTACATCATCCATGACCTTCCTGAGAGACGGTCCTGGAAAGTACATGATGTGTCTTTACCGTCCTTGTGCTTGATTGACAGTTAGGCTGGGTATGAAACTGAAGACGTCAAAGAATCTCCTCTTAGAATTTCGAAGCCTTTTTCTGTTCCAGCTTCTAACGTTGCTGTTGGAAAGCCAAAGTCACAGTTCCTCCCAATGCCCTTTACATGGCCGTGTTTGCTCTCTGGAGGCCTTTATGGTTTCCTCTTTGATTCTGGAGTTCTGAATTTTCAAGATTCCAAGGCCTCGTATGAGTTTTGTTTTGTTTTTTTTGAGACAGAGGCTTGCCCTGTCTCCCAGACCCAGGCTGAGTGCCGTGGTGTGATCTCGGCTCACCGCAACCTCCGCCTCCCGGGTTCAAGCAGTTCTCCTGCCGTGGCCTCCTGCGCGGCTTGGACTACAGGTGTGTGCCCCCACAGCCAGCTAGATTTTCTGTATTTTTAGTAGAGACGGGGCTTCACCATGATGGCCAGGCTGGTCTCGAACTCCTGACCTCAGGTGATCCGCCGCCTCGGCCTCCCAGAGTGCTGGGATTGCAGGCGTGAGCCACCGCGCCCGGCCCTTTATTTTTACCTTCTAACGCTTCAACTGATTTCTTAATTTCTGCATTTATATTTTTAATTTCCAGGAGCTCGTTTCTAAGTTTTTGTGTCCTTTACAAGTTTTCTTCTGTTCTCTGTGTTGTCTCTGAGCTCTGTTTTGGGAACCCCGCAGATAAACTGGAGTTCCAGTGTGTGCAGCTGGCAGCCGTTCCCTAAGAGGAAGTGACGGGCGTTGACCTGGTGCCTTCCACGGGATCCTTCTTTCACCCGGTGGACGGCTTGAACCGTAGGTGCCAGTGCCAGGGCCCCTCACAGGACACTTGTTCGTACCAGCGGGTGCCCGTGGCTTGCGTCTGCCCCTTGTCCAGGCCATGCCTGCCTGGCCATCGCTCTGGCACAGGGACCCCACCTTGTGTTTCTCCCGGACTCCTGGGGAAAACCCAGCCTGGGGTAGCCCCTGGTTCTTCAGATTTATGGTGCAGATTCAATTTACCATTGCAATAGGAAACAAGGCCAAAGATTTTTGCCGTAGGTCCTGGCAGAGAGGGTGCCATGAGTTGCAGGGGCCATCCTCCATCTCCAGGTCCATGAGGCAGGAATGAAGAGTCAGGCAGGGGGCCGGGCGCGGTGGCTCACCTGAGCTCAGGAGTTCGAGACCAGCCTGGCCAACGTGATGAAACCCCGTCTCTACTAAAAATACAAAAATTAGCCAGGTGTTGTGGTGCACACCTGTGATCCCAGCTACTCAGGAGGCTGAGGCAGGAGGATCGCTTGAACCCGGAAGGCGGAGGCTGCGGTGAGCCGAGACCACGCCATTGCCCTCCAGCCTGGGCAACAAGAGTGAAACTCCAACTCCAAAAAAGAAAAGAATAAAGAAAAAAATTGTGCAAAACATTTCAATCGATATCCCCCAAAGAACACACAGGAATTACAGGAGGGACTAAGGTTACGTGAGGACGCTGGCCGGCGCTGGCCACGGGGGCGTCTCGGCGAGACGTGACCTCACCCACTGAGGCAGACGGAGTCGGCAGAGCCCGGTGTCCTGACCCATGCGGAGAAACCCACACCCCCACGCACTCCAGCGGGGGCTTACAATGGCACAGCCGCTTTGGAAAACAGCCTGGCAGTTTCTTAAAAAGCAAAATAGAAATGTAATGCACGACTGAGCAATTCTGCTCCCGCACGTTGACCCCAGAGGAATGAAAGCGAAGTCCACGCGACGTGTGCAGGAACAAGCCACGGGCCACGCACAGGGGGCGGATGAAGGAGCTGTGTGCGTCCACGGCGTGGGGTCCTGCTCGGCAGGGAGCTGGGGAGCTGCTGGTGCCACGGGGTGTCCTGGGAGAGCAGCAAGCTCAGTGAACGGGGTCCCCCGCCTGCTGCGGGCAGCACATACAGCCTCCCTTCATACAAAGTTCTAGAGAAAGCCCACAGTTCACAGCGACAGGAGTGGGCCAGTGGCTGGAGCGGTGGGTGGGAGGGCCACGCAGACCACCACGGCCTGGGGCTGGACGTGTCCAGTGTCCTGATTGTGGTGACGCTCCCTCCGCACATGACACACGTGTCAACACTGAGATTCGGGTATGTCAATTCCTCCAGAAAGCTGTTGAAAAGCTGAGTGCTGAGTTAAGAGGGCGCCGGCCTTTGTGGCGATCACGAAGTGGTCACGCATGTGGCCCCGTGGCCTGAGGCTACCCCACCCCTCAGGCCGTGCGCCCCTGTTACAGGCAGCGCCAGGGCGGGAGCAGCGCCCAGGCTGGGCGACCACGGGGCCCCTTTCTGGGGAGAAGGAGCCGCTTTGGCCGGGCCAGTCCCGCGCACGCCTGCCCTGCCCCGGGCGGAGGGGCCTTGGGGAGCCGTCCTCGTCCCACGGTCTGTGGGCAGGGACCTGGGGCGCCGGGAGCCGCCTGCAGCCCTGAGGATAGCACCCGCAAGATACGGCTCCGCCGCCAGGAGCGCAGCAGCGTCTGAACGTCGAACCCCCCTGACTTGGTAAAATGAGCCCACGGGACTCGCTGTGCCCCGTGGAATCGAGGCAGGAGCGCCAGAGCCCGGCCCGGCCCGGACATCCTCGCCGCGCCCGCGCTCCCTCCGTCTCCATCGCTATCTCCGCCAGTTTTTGGCGTTGCTCTTATGTTCATTCCACAAAAATAACCCAGAGGATTTCCTTCTTTTTCTCCATTCCAAGAGCATCCTAAATATCATTGGAATTATCTGTTTCTTGAATGTTTGAAAGAACCCATCTGTGAGTTCTTAGACATCGTTCTCGGAGCTTCACAACCGTTTTTAAAGACAACCCATCTCATTCGAGTGTTTAAAAGCATGAGGGTGGAGCGTGTAATGCATCATTCGGCGTTTTATCTGCTTTCTGGGTGTGACTGTTTCTCCAGCCTTGGCCCTAATGCTGTGTTTCCCCGGCTTCCTTCTGTTTGCCCCTGAGCCGGCCTCGATGCCTGTCCTGTGGGGGGTTCCAGACCCACCTCCGGCACTGCTGATGCTCTTGACATTTGTCTCGGTGGGTTCATGTGGCCGCTAGCTTGGCAGACCCCCGTCCTCTCCTGTCTCCGTCGGCCTGGTGGCTTTTCCCTGGCGGCTGCAGTGAGGCGCGTCTTGCTGGGTGTGCCTGGGCTTCTGGGCTCGCTGAGAAGGTGAGCATTTCAGGGAACGGACGGCACGGGCCACCGCTTAGATCTGCCGGATCGAGGCCTCCATACATCCAGTCCCTGGAGATGTGGTAACTGTGGTTTTACCATTTTCCAGCTGATTCGTTGTGGTAGAGATGTCATGTTGGCAAGGGCCCAGGAGGAGGATTATTTATTTTATTTTTGAGGTGGAGTCTGGCTCTGTCTCCAGGCTGGAGTGCAGTGGTGCAATCTCAGCTCACGGCAACCTCCGCCTCCCGGGTTCAAGCGATTCTCCTGCCTCAGCCTCCCGGGTAGCGGGGACTACAGGCGCCCACCACCACGCCCAGCTAATGTCTGCATTTTTTAGTAGAGACGGGGTTTCACCTTGTTAGCCAGGACGGTCTTGATCTCCCGACCTTGTGATCCGCCCGCCTCGGCCTCCCACAGTGCTGTGATTACAGGCGTGAGCCACGTTGCCTGGGCTTTTCTGTTTGATTTCCAAGCCAGGGTCTCGCTTTGCTGCCCAGGCTGGCGTGCAGTGGCGTGGTCTCAGCTCGCTGCAGCCTCCACCCCCCGTTCTCCAGAGAGGCTCCCGCCTCGGCCTCCCAGGCCGCTGAGGCTGCAGGTGCCGCCACCAGGCCTGGCTCACGTTTTGTGACTTGTTGTAGGCACAGGGTTTCGCCATGTTACCCAGGCTGGTCTCGAGCTCACGGGCTCAAGCGATCCGGCCACCTCGGCTCCCGAAGTGCTGGATGACACGTGTGACCGCGGCACACAGCCAAGGGTGCTTTATTCCTGGCTGTGCTGGGACTCTGAGCCGAAACACGGAGCCTCATTTCTGCTCTGGAAAACAGATTGAGATGAACACAGCCAGGAAGGCAAACGTCCACAGAGGTGGCCTGACAGCTTTTTGACAGGCGGGATTATAAACCATTTAAATGTATGCTTCTCTCTTTTTTTAGCTGGAGTCTCGCTCTGTGGCCCAGGCCGGAGTGCAGTGGTGCGATCTCAGCTCACCGCAGCCTCCGCCTCCCGGTCTCCGTTCAAGTGATTCTCCTGCCTCAGCCTCCCCAGTAGCAGGGGCTACAGGAACGCGCCCCCACACCCAGCTAATTTTTGTATCTTTAGTAGAGACGGGGTTTCGCCATGTTGGCCAGGCTGGTCTTGAACTCCTGACCTCATGATCCACCCACCTCGGCCTCCCAAAGTGCCACCGCGCCCGGCCGCTTCTCTTTTTTTAAAAAATTTTAAGGCTGGGCAAGTTCCTCATGCCTGTGATTTCAGCCCTTCGGGAGGGTGAGGGGGGCAGATGACCTGAGTGCAGGAGTTCGAGACCAGTCTGACCAACGTGGTGAAACCCCGTCTCTACTAAAAAAAAGAATTGGCCGGGCATGGTGACACCTGCTCATAATCTCAGCTACTTGGGAGGCGGAGGCAGGAGAATCTCTCCAACCTGGGAGGTGGAGGCTGCACTCTGGCTTGGGCAACAAGAGTGATACTCTGTCTGAAGAAAAAACCGCTTTCAGTTGTGGGATACGTGTGCGGGACGTGCCGGTGTGTTGCACAGGTAAACGTGTGCCACGACGGTTTGCTGCACCTGTCAACCTGTCACCGAGGCACTAAGCCCAGCATGCATTCGCTGTTTTTCCTGATGCTCTCTCTTCCCCCACACCCAACAGACCCTAGTGTGTGTTCTCCTCCCTGTGTCCGTGTGTTCCCACTGTTCAACTCACACTTATGAGCCAGAACATGCGGTGTTTGGTTTTCTGTTCCTGTGGTAGTTTGCTGAGGATAATGACTTCCAGCTCCATTCCTATCCCTGCAAAGGACATTATGTCATTCTTTTTCATGGCTGTATAGTATTCCATGGTGTATATGTACCACATTTCCTTTATCCAGTCTATCGTTGGTGGACATTTTTGTTGATTCCATGTGTTTGCTATTGTCAATAGTGTTGCAGTGAATATACGTGTTCATGTACCTTTATTAATAGAATGACTTATATTCCTTTGGGTATATACCTATAATGGGACTGGTAGTTCAAAGGGTATTTCTGGTTCTAGCTCTCTGAGGAATCACCATACTGTCTTCTCGTGGTTGAACTAATTTACACTCCCATCAACAGTGTAAAAATATTCCTATTTATCTGCAACTTTGCCAGCATCTGTTGTTTCCTGACTTTGTAATAATCACCATTCTGACTGGTGTGAGATGGTATCTCACTGTGGTTTTGATTTGCATTTCTCCAGTGATCAGTGATGTTGAGCTTTTTTTCGTAGGTTTATTGGCCACATAACTGTCTTCTTTGGAGAAGTGTCTGTTCATCTCCTTTGCCCACTTTTTCATGGTGTTACTTTTTTCTTGTAGATTTGTTTGGGTTCCTTGTAGATTCCTTTGTCAAATGGATAGATTGAAAAATGTTTCTCCCATTCTGTAGGTTGTTTTTTCACTCTGATGATAGTTTCTCTTGCTGTGCAGAAGCTCTAATTTAATCAGATCCCACTTGTCAATTTTTGCTTATTTGCAATTGCTTTTGATGTTTTCATCCTGAATCCTTGCCCGTGACTGTGTCCTGAATGGTATGGCCTAGGTTTTCTTCTAGGTTTTTTATACTTCTGGGTTTTACAATTAAGTCTTTAATCCACCTTGAGTTAATTTTTGTGTAAGTTGCGAGGCAGGAGCATAGTTTCCATTTTCTTCATGCGGCTAGTCAGTTCTCCCAACGGCATTTATTAAACAGTGAATACTTTCCCCATCGCTTTCTTCTGTCAGGTTTGTTGGGAATCAGATGGTTGTATAAGTGTGCAGTCTTATTTCTGAATTCTCTATTCTGTTCCATTGGTCTATGTGTCTGCTTTTGTACCAGTACCATGCTGTTTTGGATACTGTAGTCTTGTAGTATAGTTTGAAGTCAGGTATATGCTTCTTTTTTTTGTGGTGAAATATATAGCACAAAATTTACCATTTAAATCATTTTCAGTATACAATGCAGTAGCATTAAGTACATCACAAGGTTGTGCAACGAACATCTCTATTTCCAGAAGTTTCCATCATTTCCAGCTGAAATTCTGTCTACATTAAACACTCACTCACTCCCCACTCTCACTTCCCCAGTCCCTGGCCCCCACCATTTTACTTCCTGTCTCTATGAATTTGGCTACTCTAGGGACCTCGTGTAAGTGGAATCTTAGACTATTTGTCCTTTCGTGTCTGGCTTATCTCACTTAGCATAGTGTCCTGAAGGTTCATCCATGCTGAAGTTTGTGTTGGAACTTAATCTCTTTTTAAGGCTGCATAATATTCCATTCTGTCTCGTCCATTCATCTGATGGACACCCGTGCTGTTTCTCCCTCTTGGTTATTGTGGCTAATGCTGCTGTGGACAGGGGTGCGGAGGTACCTGTGAGTCCCTACTTTCAGTTCTTCTGGGTCTATACCCAGAAATGGAATCGCTGGATCATATGGCAATTCTATGTTTAATTTTCTGAGGAACTGCCAGACTGTTCCCACAGCAGCTGTGCTGTTTTTCATTCCCAACGACAGGCACAGGGTTCCAGTTTTGTCAGCACTTGTGATTTCCTGGTTGTGATAACAGCCGTCCGAGTGGGTATGAGTCGGTATCTTGTTGTGGTGCAGACTGACACTCGGCCCTCTTGAGGACTTCGTGAGAGCTTGGAAAGAACACCCGTGATGTTTCCAGGGTTTAGGTTTAGTGCGGACCTGGCGTGCAGCCCTCCAAGCCTCCTTCTGTCTTTAGATAATCATGAAAACATGGGTACGTGCAGAGATGATTGCTTTTCCTTTTTGCCTTCCACAAATGGGCTCTGCCACGCACTCGCCTGGCCGTGGCTCAGGGCCGCAGCGCCCACAGCAGCCCCCGCCTCACCTCCTCCGGGCTGCGGGAGCTTCCCTGCCGTGGATGTGCCGTGGCCATATGGCCACACGCCCAAGATGTCACCTCGTCTCCAGCCACATGCCAGGGCCGCCGCTGAGACAGACGGCGCGTGAGCGTCCCAGAGCAGCACCCACCCTAGCAGGACGCCACCCGGGAGCGGACCCTGGGCGAACCCCGCACCTGCTCAGCAAGGTCGCGCTCAGCAGTGTCCCACCGCGTTCCAAACGGCCGCGGCCGCCCCCCTTTCCCGTAGAGTCTGAGCACGCACCCTCCCACACTTGCCAGCCTGCAATCTGACGCCCTCCGGAGCCTTCTCTGTGACTTCACGCCATTTCCCGCACCCCCACGAGGTGCATTTTCACTTATTTATGGCACTTGGATTGAGTCTCCTCTGACATTGATTCTGCCATGTGAACCTTAATTCTCTCCAAAGTCCCAAAAAGAGAAAAAGGGTGGGCGTTGAAGCTGGAGGCGCAGTCCGGATTACATACAATCACACACGAACGTTGGTGCAGCCGACATCATTATGATACTAAGTCTGCGCACCAAGAACCTGGCATGTCTTTCCAAAGCCATACAACTCAAACAGGTAATTTTTTCTGACATCGGTTCTATAGATTTCCTTGTTAAATTTATTTCCAAGTGGGTTATATTTTCTTACTTATTGTATATTTTTCTCATTACTGTAAGTGGAATGCCAGTCGTCTCCCTGTTTCTGGCTTGTTCTTGACAGTGTGGACACAACTCCCAATTCCGAGGTGTGGGCATCGTGCGTAGCCACGCCGCCACGTCCCATGATGAGTTCCGGCAGGTTTTTACTGGAGTGTCTTGAGTTTCTTAGATACAGGATCATGTCATCAGGAAGAGAGGTGGGAGAGACGGAGAGAGACTCGGCTGTCTTCTTTTACGACACGACTCTGATTATCCTCCTGTGTTGACGGGACCCTGTTCGTGGCTGTGAGACTGTCATGGACTCTACCTTCACAAGCCTAGATGATGCAGCCTCTATATGCTGAGGCTGGACGGAGCAGTCACTGCCCCGGGGCTGCAGACCCACACAGCGGACCCACACGCCAGACCCACACCGTGGACCCACACAGCAGACCCACACAGCAGACCCACACAGCAGACCCACACCG
>PVKP010050649.1:0-13302 GCA_004027715.1 Plecturocebus donacophilus | reverse complement strand
GGGGCCCTCCAGCAGCTCACCACTGTCCTCCTCCCCAGGCATGCCGCTGATCTACTGGTTCTCCCGCCGCATGACCCTGTGGGGCAGCATCTCCTTCAACCTGGCTGTGTTTATCAACATCATCATTGCCTTCTTCTACCCTTATGTGGAGGGTGCATCCACAGGTGAGGACACAGGGCTGGCCAGCAGGTTCCCCAGGCCCCACCATGCCTCTTCCCTGGGTTGGGGCAGAGCCTTGGGGCCAGCTAACTTCGGAGGGGACCAGATGCACAGTGTGCAGAAGCACCCCCTGTACCATCCTGTGGGATCTCACCCCATCATGGAGAGACACGGGTGTGGTCCAAGGGGATGGTCAGGGTCTTTGATCTCATGGGAGATGGCACATGCATGCACGTGTATATGCATAGATGTGTCAGCCAGAAACCAGACCTGGTAGCCACAGCCTGACAGGGCCTCCTGCTTAGGCCTGAGAGGCAGACGTAATGGAGGAGGCTAAAAGCAGGCACCAGGAACTTAACTTTTCGGCACCTGTTGGACCTGCGCTGGGGCCGTGGTGGGCTTGAGGGAGCCCTGCTCACCCTGTCCCTGGCCCCTAGGCGTGCTGGATTCCCCTCTCATCTCACTGCTGTTCTGGATCCTCATCTGCTTCTCCATCGCTGCCCTGTTCACCAAGAGCTACAGCATCCGCCCCCTCATCGTGGCGCTCATTCTGCGCTCCATCTACTATCTGGGCATCGGGCCCACACTCAACATTCTGGGTACCCTCAATGTGAGTGCCAGAGGGAGCCCCCATTCCCAGACCAGCCTGTGCTCACTGTGCATTCAGACTGCAAGCTGGTCTGCTGCTTCCAGGAGCCACTCCTCTGCCCCATCCCCTCCTCTCTGTTGGGCTCCCAAGTTGCTTATAGACCGATGGCAGGGACTGTTCTGTGCCTTCTCCCTCTCCCTCAACACCTGAAGGCAGCTGGCACTCAGAGACAGAAATTCAAGAGTCCTTTTGGAGCAATAGGGTCAGGGTGGCCGTGCACAGTGCTGGCTGTGCACTGTCCAGAGGCACTGCCATGCAGCAGACGTGAAGATTCGTGTATTATGACAGATCCTGACAGATGGAAATAAAATGCCTTGAGCAAGGAGTACCTTTCCTTGACAGACGCAGTCAGTGGTCTTCTCTGTCCCCATCCTCCTTTGTCTTCCTGGAACTGAGGACCCAGGGGGCTGCTTCTGTATTCTAAGTCCCAGGAGCCCAGATGCATTTCTGGAAGCAATTTCATGAATGCCGTGCCTCCCAGGCTCTGAGATGGGCATTGTGGGGCATGTGGGCAGACTCAGGGTGGGTGGTAGGGCGCTGACCCTCAACCTTGTGCCCTGCACTCGCCCCCAGCTGACCAACAAGATCGTGTTTGTGGTGAGCTTCGTGGGCAACCGTGGCACCTTCATCCGGGGCTATAAGGCCATGGTCATGGACGTGGAATTCCTCTACCACGTGGGCTACATCCTGACTAGCGTCCTGGGCCTCTTTGCTCACGAGCTGTTCTACAGCATCCTGGTGAGGCCTGCCGGGTGGGCTGGGGCTGGAGGTGGGCATGGGTTGGTTGGGGCTTCCCATGAGTTGCTAGCAGTTCTCCGGCGCCAGTTTCTGTGTCCAGTCCTTTTGCGGCTAGGCTGGGAGCAGTGGAATTCCAGAGTCTTCCTCTGTCTGACCCAAGCCTGGCCCTGAAGGCCCTGATGGCCACTCCTGGTGGCTATCTGACCCCTCTCTCCTATACAGTGGTGGTTCAAGCCTGGACTCTGGAGCTGGACCAGGGCTTTGCATCTCAGCTGGGCTATCACTAGCTGTGTAACTGGGCAACTGGGCAAGTTTCTTCATTGCCCCATGCCTCAGTTTCCTCACCTGTAAAATGAGGCTAACAGCAGTCCCTGCCTTCTAGGATAATTGCGAGGATAAAATGAGCGGATGCGTGAAGCGCACTCAGGCTGTTGCCTGGCATGTAGCAAGTGCATTGTCAGAGCTGGCTGGTCTTCAGCCATCGGTTTCACCCCTCATGCCTTCCCCTGGCCCACTCCCTTTCTGTGGCCTTAAGAATTCCAGGTTCCTTGGGAAGCTCCCCTGGCAGGCCCACCCAGCTTGGTTACTCCCAACTAAGTACAGACCTTCCTGGAGGAGCCTTGGGAAACTGTCCAGAGCCCAGGCAGCCCTCGGGGTTCCAGTGGCATCCCCAGCAAGACTGGCCAGCTCAGTCCCTCAAGGCACCATCCCTTTCTCGTCCCCATGCTGCAGCTATTTGACCTCATCTACCGCGAGGAGACGCTGTTCAACGTCATCAAGAGCGTGACCCGCAACGGCCGTTCCATCCTGCTGACAGCCCTGCTGGCCCTCATCCTGGTCTACCTCTTCTCTATTGTCGGCTTCCTCTTTCTCAAGGATGACTTCATCCTCGAGGTCGATCGGCTGCCCAACAACCACTCCAGAGGTCTTGGAGGCTTCCCTCCTGGGCAGGTTGTGGGGAATGAGGTTGGGTCTCACAGGCGCCTGGCCTTAGGACCATGACCTACAGCCCTTACCCCACCAGGCCCCCGTCTTTCTCCTCTTGGCTTCTGGGGAAGTCTAGCTCACACCCGTCCGTCTCACTTATTCCTGGAACACACTGCGGGGGAGGGAGAGTCATGGGTCTCTGGCCCCTAAGAAGTCCCTTGCTTGAAAGCTGGAGCCCCTTGCAGACACTGTCATTCATGTTAAACCCAGTATTTGCAGAAGCTGCCCATGTGCCAGGCCTAGGGGTACAGAGACCCCTCCCTGTCCTTAGTGTGCAACCCAGTGGGGGCAGAGGCGTGAAGACCCTTCACTGTGGCCAGACAGTAGAGGGCTAGCAGCATCAGGGAGGGGTTCCTGGAGGATGTGACGCTGGGGCCAGAGCCAGGGGGTGATAATACCAGGCACTGGACCTCCTGGTGACCTCCTCCATGTCCCTTGCAGCCAGCCCCCTGGGCATGCCACATGGATTTGTGGGCACTTGCAGCGGGGACAAGATAGACTGTGTCTCAGGGGTCTCGGTGCCTGAGGTCCTGGAAGGTGAGGGCGGTGTGTCTGCGGGAGTCTGGGTGGGGTAGGGGGAGCAGGCAGCTCAGGTCTGAGCACACTCTCTGCTTGCAGAGGACATGGAGCTGGACAGCACAGAGCGGGCCTGTGACACTCTGCTGATGTGCATCGTCACCGTCATGAACCATGGGCTACGCAATGGTGGTGGCGTGGGCGACATTCTCCGCAAGCCCTCGAAAGACGTGAGCACTCCTGCCCACTCCCAAACCGGTGGGGCCCAAGCCACTGTCAAGATCAGCAACTGTGGAGAGTCCTGTCCTTGGCCTCACATCAGATATTCAGGGTTGAACCCTCCCTCCCCCAAACTTGCATCCTCTTTTCCCTGCTTTCCATACCTGGCCAATTCCATGACATGACTGCTTAGCTGCCCCTCACCCTCCCATTCCATAAGGAAAGACCTTGGCAACCAAACTTTGCCCCAGGGCTAGGGACAGCGACCCCTGGCTTTCATAGCCCACAGCAGGCAGGCAGAAGGCAGAGCTGAGTCAGCTTCATCAGGAGGCCTCATGATTTGCCTTGGGCAGCCACATTCCTGAACATCAGTCCTTCCCGTTTCTTGAGAGTAAGAAGCTATCTCCCTGGCCAGACAGAGGGTTTCTAGAATGTGTGAGGCCAGGCGTCGTGAGTGTGGGGCAGAGGTATTCAGAGCTGGCTCTTTCCCTAACCAAAGTTCGGGGCAGGGACACGCCTAGACTCATAGCTCTGCCTCTCCGCACTAGACTCCTGCAAGACTTTACCCCGGTGTGTCCTGAGTCCACACTTTCCTAACCCAGACTCGGGGCTTCTGCTTGCAATTCTTACTCTGTGGAGCCAGGTTGGGTCCACTCTGCCATCTGCATGGCCCACGAGCCAGAGGCCCTCATTCCTTCTGCTGGGGTCCAGATCCCCAATATCACAGCCCTGGCCCTCACCTGAGTCCCATCTTGCCTGGGTGAATTCGGGGACCACCTGGCCCAGCCTCCCTGCCTCGCCCCTGCAGGAGTCTCTGTTCCCAGCCCGAGTGGTCTATGACCTCCTGTTCTTCTTCATCGTCATTATCATCGTGCTGAACCTCATCTTTGGGGTAATCATCGACACCTTCGCTGACCTGCGTAGTGAGAAGCAGAAGAAGGAGGAGATTCTCAAGACGACATGCTTCATCTGTGGTGAGGGTTGCTTCCTGCTCTGCAGAGGCTGCGGTGGGGCTGGGACAGCATCTGACGCGAGTGGCAGTGGAGGTTTAGCCCTTCCTGCCCTGGGGAACCCTGCTCTGGGGTTGATTCAGTGCATTTGTTCATCCCAGAACTGGGGAGAACATGACCCTGCCTGAACTTCGAGTCACAGAAGGGAGCAAGACAGGGCCATCCCTGTAAACCCTTGGGGTTTCTTGGTGAGGACACGAGCCCAGTCAGTGCCTGGAGCTTCTGGTCTCAGCCCAGTGCTCTTTCCCACCCCTGAAATGAAGTGCTAGTCCCCTCATATAGGTGACGCCTGTATGACCTGTAGGACCTTGCTCATCCAGCCATTCCTGCTTCCCCCGAGTTCGGGGAGTTCTGGCGTTTACTCTTAGAGTCCTCGGTTGCCGCTGCGGGAGGGCTGCAGCTGTGGCGGGCAGGATCTCCACCGCTAAGTGGCTGCTGCTTTAAATAGCAGTGACCCAAATAGCCCAGAGCGAGCTGTCGGAATTGCTCATTCCAAGAACAAATTCCTCCACTCCCCGGAAGCCGGATCCCCTCCAGCATGTGGCCCTGCAGTGGCTCTTGAAGGCTGATAGTTTCATTCTCGCCCTCTGCACCCTCAGGTCTGGAGAGGGACAAGTTTGATAACAAGACGGTGTCATTTGAGGAACACATCAAGCTAGAGCACAACATGTGGAACTACCTGTACTTCATCGTGCTGGTCCGCGTGAAGAACAAGACGGACTACACAGGCCCCGAGAGCTACGTGGCCCAGATGATCAAGGTGCAAGCAGGGGCTGCGGGGGCCTGTGGGCCCAAACCAGCCATTCTAGAGTCAGCATCACTGTCACCACAGGCCTTGGGGCTTCAGCTTCTGAGTACCCTGGGCTCTGGAGTGTCCACGTCTGTCTGTCTGCCCTGGGAGGCCAGGGGGAGGGGCTCGGACAGCTGCAGACACTTGTGGAAAGGTCAGCAGGCGAGGAGGAGCAGCTGGAAGCAGCCCTGGGCTGCACGGGAGCCCCGCCAGCTGCCGGCTGCTGTGGAGGAGCCTCCTCGCACCTCTGGGTGTCAGGAAAAATCCCACAGCAGACCCATCAGCCCTGAAGAATGCGCGTGGTGTCCCTGGGCCGGTGGTGCAGTGATGCTGAGGAGGGGTGAGGTAGGGGAGACCCTGCCCATGGCCAGTATCTGTGGGCCACCCTCAGGGAGTGTTTTCTAGCTTGGTGAGAAGGCAGGCTGCTTCCTAAAGTCTGGATTAGATGGTCCTGGGCTGAAAGGGAGCCTGGAAAAACTTTATCACTTAAGAGAAATCAAATGTCATCTGCCCAATTTCTATAATAATGAAGGGAGTGAAGGCAGTGAATCATAGAGGAATTCTATGTTAAGTCTGTATTTCAAGCCGATCTTTGTGTACAGATTTATCTGTTGTTCTAGGAATTCACAGCTTACAAGGAAGCTGGAGAATTGCTTGGTGCCCCCTCCCTCCCCACTCCTCTGTCCTGGGAAACGTGGCTTTGCCTCCCAGACACGTGTCAGATGCCGGCCCTCCTCAGCGGAGCCTCCTGATCCCTCAGTTTGCCATCTGTCTGACTCGCATCTTCCTGGGGCGTGGGGCGTGCTTGTCAGGCAGGCGGGTGGGTGGAAGGAAGGAGATCCAGGGTCTGTCTGGGTGCAGAGGCCTTCCTCCACCTCTCAGGGAGTGTTAGGAGAGTAAACAGATGGTGCTGATACCAGCGAAGGACTCAAACTCAGCTGCCGACGCTGCCTAACGAAGTCAGCATGTCTTGGTGGCAGAGGGTTGACTGCCAGCTCACTCTGGCCCCAGGGAGGACCAGGTCAATTCAGATTTTCCCATGACACATCCCTGACAAGTAATTTTGTCAAGGGTGTGGCAGAAGTCTCCCCCAACATTACTGTTTTTCTAAATGAGGTCTTTCTAGGCCAGTCCCACGCCTGCTCACCCCACTGGTGATGTTTTTCAGAACAAGAACCTGGACTGGTTCCCCCGGATGCGGGCCATGTCCCTTGTGAGCAATGAGGGTGAAGGGGAGCAGAATGAGATTCGGATTCTTCAGGACAAGCTCAACTCCACCATGAAGCTGGTGTCCCACCTCACTGCCCAGCTCAACGAGCTCAAGGAGCAGGTATGCACCCACCCCATCCCGGGCTCTGTCCCTGGGCAGCCCCTGGCTGCCTCCATCCTTCCTGCCCCACCCTCTCCCCACTGGCCTCTGGCCCTAGGCCTGGATGAGAAGGAAGGTTCCAAACCCACTCTCCCCTCCAGGCAAGTCAGAGTGGGGTTGACAACCCCTGCCTTGGGCCCCTAAAGACAAGGCCAGGTGGAAACTTAGTACAGGGTAGTGGGGCCCTCTGTCTCTCGTCCCCCTCCTCTTGCAGCTGCCAGGCAGGGCCTCTGAGGAGATCCCCGTCACTGGAGATGGGGAGTTAAAGGCCTTCTTGCCCAGACATCCTCCTCTGCATCTGGCACTGCCTGCATGAAGATGAGGCACCATGAGATGTGTTAGTGGGGTGGTTTCCCAGCTGCATCAAATCCGGGGTTTGTGACACGCTAATTGAGAACGAGGGTTTGGTGCTGACACTGACATCCTCGAAGTACCCCGAGGGGCCCTGGCCCACAGCCAGTGCTGAATAGCAGCTGGGCCCATAGGGGAAGACTGGCGCCAAGTCCGTCCATAGCACCCACAGAGAGAAGGTGCCAGGTGGCCTGACCGGGCCTGTTGGATCTGCTTAACCCTAGATGACGGAGCAGCGGAAACGCAGGCAACGCCTAGGCTTTGTGGATGTCCAGAACTGCATGAGCCGCTGAGAGCCACCGGAGGCCCCAACAGGATGCTTGTCACTGGGGACTGTGACTGGGAAGCACTGCCCCTCCCTCGGGCGGAGTGGCCCGGCCAGCCTCTACTTCCACTCTGCTAGATACCCCGACACCAACCCAGGCTTTGACCAGCGTGGAGGGGGAGCCTCAGGGCTGACAGTCCTGCCTAGAGCCCTTAAAAAAGACTTGAAAGTTCGCTGGGACTCAGTTTACCTTAGTGCCTTAGCAGAAGATAAATCCTAGAGACCTTTGTCCCTTAAAGCAATAACTGACAACTCTTTGTAGTCCTCCTTGTGGGTGGTAAGAGTGGGGTCACCTCTTTATCTCCAAGCACTACATTTTGGCTGCTGCCTACCTCTGGGGGAGGTGGCAGTGATGCTGTTACTAGTAATTTTAGGGCTTTGTTATTTAACTTATTCCAAGGGTGCTGTGCTCAGCTCTGCCCATGGCTGTACTGCTCCCTCTGTGCCTCAGATCTGCTGTAGACAGTGCAGACCTCACTGCCGTGCCCGTGCTGCTCCCTGGCCTGGCTCCAGGCGGCCTGCTGACTCAGTGATGGACAGCCTTGCTCCCGAGACCTGCCTCTTCCCGGGCTTCCTGGGGAAGAGTTGTGCACCCAGGCAACAGGGGCTGGGCTGCGTTTGCGCGGCTGTTTCATGACCGCTTGTTTTTCTCCTTTTGGTGTAATGTTTTACAAATCCTTTGGCCTAAGAACTAGTATGTTAATTGTGTTAAATAAATTAACAGAAATCTAGTCCATTAAAAAGGGCTGTATTTCCTGTACTCCTCCAGGGGCTGTGGGGATTAAAAGGGCACACTGGCAGAAGACAGGAACAAGAGCCTCTCCCTGCTGGCCTGGCCTCTCCTCAGGCTCTCAGGAGATGCACTGAGTGACATCCTCAGGGGTCCTGGGCAGAACTGTATTTTGGCATAACTGGTGTCTACTGCAGTCCTGATCGATTTTATTTTATGCATTTCAGAACATCCTGAGGAGTCTAGATACAGACAAGATTAAGAACCCACTTCCACTCTGTACCCACCAGGGGCGCTGTAGGCCCCGGGCCTGTCCCTCTCCTAGCACGGTTCCTGACAGATGGATGCTCAAGTGCGAAAGTGAATGTGTCTATCAGTAAGAGCCAAGGTTCCATGGAGTAATAAGGTGACCCTGTGTGTGTCCCCAACCAGCAGGGCCTCAGACTCATCACCTACAGAACCTGCCCACAGTGCTGAAGCCAACTGCAGCTGAGGCCCCGCCTGGCCAAGGCCTGTCTATAACTTCCCCGTCCCTTAAGCCAACTGGGCAATGTGGGTTTTTGCAAGGTCAGGGACAGACCTGAGGTCTATCCTTCTCTGAGCCAGTGGGGATGAGGGCCAAGCAGGCTTTTTGCCTCTCTCAGCCTCACACCTCCCTGCTGCTATTTGCGACAGGAGGCCCTTTTCAGTATTTACTGCTATTTTTGGCTTCCTCCCAGGAGCTCCTACAACAAAAGGGAGCCTGAGAATCTTGCCAGGATACGCCAGACCCCTGCTGGAGGGTGGGGCTCCTGTGGCCATGCAGGAAGCACCTTGTGCTGAGGCCCCACTACCCTCCCCTGTCAGGCTCAGAGGGAAACCTGCATTTCCTCTCCCCAGGAGATTTCCCAACGTTGCCAGCAGTCCCAGCAGACGGCTCAATCAGCATCCCTTCTCAGGCTGAAACTTTCTTTAGAGCAGCAAGGGCTTCCTTTTTGGGAAGGCTACAGGAGATTCCCAAAGCGGAAGGTCAGGGGGAAACGGGCAGTTTTATTGACAATGGCAACGCACAAGACTCCACACCTAGGTATGAGGGCGAGAGAGCTCAGGCCTTAGGCTTCTCCTCAGGATCCTTAGAGGCAAACTTCTCCTGCAGTTTCTTCCACAAGCTTTTATCCATTTCTTTAAGCTCTTCCAAAGTGTCTGCAAGGGGGAAGACAAAAAGAGAGAGGGACTGAAGTCTAAAACTTGATGACACAGACTGGACCCCCGGGGCTTTCCCGACACAAGCATGCCTTGCGTTTCACACAGTGTTCCTGAAAAAGGGAAGTGTAGATGCAGCTTCTGAAGAGCAGATCAAACAGGGTAACAGAAGTTACTGCTCATGGTGACTGAGCACTATGTGCCAGGCCCTGTGCCCAGCATGCTCTCAGCGGTCTTCTGCCCTCCCCTCAAGCTTGGCATCAAAGTGGGGTGTTATGCTCGTCGCCCTGCTCCATACGAGGGCAAAGAAATGGCCCTGTGCTGTCCGCTGCACAGCCCACAGGAACAGATGCTTCATCACAAAATTTGGCCTGCTCCATGCAGCCCTTCCTGTCTCTATTCTTCAGGTGTGGAAACTGAGGCAGGGAGAGAGGTAACTTGCTGAGGTTGCACCGCTGGGAAGTGGAGCAGGGATCTGAATCCTGGGTGTGGGCCCAGCACACGCTGTGTTCAGCAGGCACCAGGAGGAAGACCGACTGGGGCCCGAATCCCAGCCCATCACCTCCCACTTTGGGTCCCCTCAAGCAAATCATTTAACCCTCTTCACCTCGAGTTCCTCATCTGTAAAATGAAGATAAAAACACATCTGCAGACAACTTGGGGAGAGGTGAAAAAGAAAATAAAAAACCACAGGTACCCCAAAAGTTGTAAGGATTAAAGAAAATCCTGGAAGTAACTTTCTTGGCACACAGTCTGCACTCAGTGAAAAGGCAGCCATCTCCACCCCAATGCAGGCAGGAGGGGCTCTGGTTTAAGAAAGCAAACTTTCCCCACAGCCAGAGCCAAAGCAGAGTTTCTCGGCCTTGGCACTACCAACACTTTGGGCCAGATGATTTTTTTGTGGCTGGCCTGTGCATCACTGAGGGCTGTTTTGAAGCCTCTTGGCCTCTACCCACTAACGCCAGTAGCACCGCTGCCCCCAGCACCAGTTGTGACGACTAAAAATGTCTCCAGACATTGCCATGTCCCCTGAGGGCCAAAATCACCCCCAGTACGGAATCATTTGTCTCAAGTCTCTAGGGCTAATGTTCCACGAAATCTAATTTTATGTATATGTTAAATTTTAGATATTCTTACAATATTGTTTGGCTTTCCCATCCTGAATTTTCATGTTAACAAAACTACTGGAGAAAAAAAGTATCTTTTCTGACCAAAAAAGGTAACAGAAAAAAGCCCGTGCTATGGGGCTCTTCCAGAAGTCTAAGTCACTGAGAGATCCTCTCCAGAAGTCTAGGTCACTGAGAGATCCTCTTTCAGAAGTCTAGGTCACTGAGAGATCCTCTTCGACCTCCAAGCCCCGAGGCCTCCCTTTCCCAGGGTGGACACACGTGTGACCCAGAACACAGCACCTCTCAGACCTGCCAGGCCCTCCAAGCCTCTCACTACAAGGTGCTGCAGGTCTTTTCTTGTCCCGGCAGGGGAAACATTTGGTAAGCTTACTCCATGCAATTTGCAACAAAAATATGAGGCTTGCTGTGAAAACAAATTCTCAGCAAATTTCCTGGAACTAAACTCACAGCCAGAACAAGCTGCAGCGCGGACCAATGGCGGGGACGCCTCCATCTCCCAGCCTTCGTTGCTGCCAGTCACCCGCCTGCAGAGGCCGCCCTGAGGGTGAGCAGACAGAGGGCAGAGGCAGGGCCTCCGGAACTTACTTCTACCCTCACTTCAAGCTCAAACTTTGCTCAAACTCTCCAGGGCCCTTGCAATAACGAGCATCAGTGCTGTTAATTACACGGACCCAGGGATACAGGAGTAAAATTACACATTAAAACAAACTGCCAATAAAGTGAGTCTGTCTGGCCAAAATATCTTTACTCCCATTTTCCAGCTAGTACTGGAATAAAAATAGGGTTAGACTTGACACGTAACAGCAGGTCACACCACCAGGTTTTAATCTCAGAAGAAGAGTGTCTTTTAGAAGCCCAAATCCTCAAAACTAGGTAGCTGAAGGCTGCCATTAGAAGAAGAAACACACATTTCTAGAATATCAGAAGGAAATGTTTCAGGGCCATACCCTCCCAGAAAAGGTTAGCCTATTTTTGCATATAATGTACTTGGCAACAAAAATAGTAATTTTCCAGTACCTGCCGACTTCAGCCCTGGCTCTCCTGCCTCCCTCCTTAGGGACAATGGAGATAGGGAAGCAAGGCAAGGACGGGCCTGGCAGGGTGTTTCCTTTTTGTTCATCACAGTCTATCAATGACTGGAAAACATACCTAGCTAAACTCATCTAACCCACAGACCACGTCCCCTGGGTCAGATAACTCTTCGGCGGATATCCCCAAACACATTTATTGAATGGCTTTTTGTTTTAATTAAAACCTTCATTGTTTATATATAAAGCCCTCTTAGGACCATAAAAATAAAATTATTTTCCTTCCATCTTGATTTCAACTACTTCCATTTGGCAAATATGTATTCCCCTGCTCCCTGCTGCCCAGCCTTGAATTTAAAAGTACTAAAGATAGATTTCCTTTTTAAATAACGCCTTTGACCTTCTCCACGGTATATGGTCAAAATGCATGAGGCCTGTAAGCTTCAGAATTTCCTCCGGGCTGTTCTACAGGACTTTCCATCAAGCAAAGCTGTCTTCTTAGACAATTCCCCTTGGCCACTCAAACTCCGAGAATCATCTGCAAAGCAATGAGAAAAGGCAGCTGTGCTTTCATTACCTGTGGACAGGATCAGCTTGTACTCTTCCAACGACAGGCCACTGAAGCTGGTTTCTCTGGGGCGAGGGTACTGGTCACAGAGGCAGAGGAAGAGAAGGAGGGGAGAGATCAGCACACAAGCCCTGCTCTCTAACTGCGGTTCACTTGGGCCCTGGGCAACCAGAGGCCAGGAGGCCTAGCAAGAAGAGCAGCGCCACCTTGAGGTCAAGACTTGGCCTCGCAAGAACCAGTAGTCTCCAGGAGGCAGCTCCAACTTCAACGTGCCCATGAGTCCTCTCTGGAAAACAGAGGTATGGGTGGGGCCCCGATTCTGCATTTCTAAACAGCTCCCAGGTGATGTCCAAACTGCTGCTCATGGACCACATGGTAGTAGGGAAGATTTAGAAAAAATCCATTTTCCACATAGGCATATGGCCACGTATATTTGTGGAGTTACAGAACATATTTTTCAAGTCTGGGAAAAACCACTCTAAATGGAATTTAACAGTAATCACGTTGGGGCCCAGCTCTAGAAAAGGAGGGCACCTTCCCAATCATCCCATCTTTATCACCAGAGTGCAGGGAGGTGTCAGTTCCATCAGAGTGGATGGGAAAATAGGTATAAATCCAATGGCTGTCAGATACTCCCAGGAGAATGCACTGGCATATCAAATACATGGCTTCTATTCATAATTGGTTTTCTTTGTTTTTTTTCCCTGTTCCCTATATTCACAATTTTAAATAGCTTTTATTTAGGTGGCCTAAAAGCCTCTACCAGGCACCTCTGTTCTCTTGGTTGAGATTACTGGTTTCAGTTGAAAACAGCACACCCAATTCTTCACAAAACATTACATAATCAAGATTTTCACTCATTCTTATTAGTTGTCCTGTCAGAAAGCTGGGGGTATGCAAGGTGGCCCACTCACCTTGTGTTTGTAGTAGTTTGAATGGAGTCGCGATAAGCTCTCGTACATCTGATCACAGGCCTCAGGCTCTGCAATCTGAAAAGCAAAGAATCCCCAGGGAGGTAAGCAAAGGAGTCCTGCCTCCCACAGTGTCTGTACCTTGAGGAAAGACCATACTTAATAAGGTATTCACATGAAGCAGGCCTGCAGCTAGCACTTGCTTCTCCACTCTGTGGGAAGCAAACCTGGACTACAGCTCTGCTATTGAAAACTACTTTTTGGAGGCATAGCTCTGTCTCATTAACTCCCCAACCTGAAGAAAAATCAGATCAATTAACCAGCAAACAAGCATTTGTTGAGCATCTGTGATTTGTAAGACACCACACCAGCTGCAGTGAGAGATGCCACAATAGAAATGTAAGGTTGGAGGGGTGTGCCTAACAAAGCAGGTGCTGGGCAGGGTGGGCTGCCGGGATTCAGTTGGGGAGTCTCCACACGCTCAAGTGGTCAGTGCATGAAGGAAGTGAGACGATGACAGGTTCTGAAGGAAGCACAGAGGTCAGCAAGCAGAAGGAAGGGCAGGCCTTCCTGGGGGAGGAGATGCCTTCAGCAAGGAAGAGGAGGCAGGAATCCCATAGGATGCTTCAGGCCAGACCAG
>PVKP010050648.1:0-13303 GCA_004027715.1 Plecturocebus donacophilus | reverse complement strand
TATATGTAAATCTATATATATATAAATCTTTTATATATAAAAGACTATTTTTAGAGCAGATTTAGGTTCACAGAAAAATTACAAAATAGGTAAAGAGAGTTCCCACATACCACCCTGCAGACACACAAGGTTTCTCTTATTATTAATATCTTGCCTCAACGTGGTACATTTGTTACCACTGAGCCAATATTCATACATTATTATTATTATTATTATTATTATTATTTTGAGACAGAGTCTTCCTCTTGTTGCCTAGGCTGGAGTGCAGTAGGACTGTCTCAGCTCACTGCAACCTCCGCCTCCTGAGTTCAAGGAATTCTTCCCACCTCAGTCTCCTGAGTAGCTGGGATTACAAGCTCCCTCCACAATGCCCAACTCATTTTTGTATTTTTAGTAGAGATAGGGTTTCACCGAGTTGGCCAGGCTAGTCTCAAACTCCTGACCTCAGATGATCCACCCGCCTCGGCCTCCCAAAGTGCTGAGATCACAGGCATTAGTCACCGCACCTGGCCTCATACATTATTATTAAAGTCCATCATTACATTGGGGTTCATTGTGTTGTACACTTCCATGAGTTTTGGCAAACGTATAATGTCCTGTGTCCAACATTATGCAATCATACAGAATGGTGTCACTGCCCTGCAAAGTCCCTGTGTTCCACCTGTTTATCCCTTCCTTTTTCCCCTAAACTGTTGGCAAACTCTGATCTTACATCTCCATAGTTTTGCCTTTTCTTGAGTTGTCGTATAGTTGGAATCATGCAGTATGTAGCTTTTTCAGACTGACCTCTTTCATTTAGCAAGATGCACTTAAGGTTCCTTTGTGTCCTTTTGTAGCTTGATAGCTCATTTCTTTTTAATCACTAAATAATACTCCATTGTATACATGTATCACAGTTTATTCATTGACAGATTGAATGACAACTTAGTTTTTCCAATTTTGAACAATTATGAATAAAGCTGCTACAAACACTTGTGTACAGGTTTTGTGTGGATGTAAGTTTTTGCTCATTTGCATAAGTATAGTGTTGTATCATTTGAAAAGCTCGTGATTACCATTGTAAAAGACTGCCAGACTGTCTTCCAAAGTGACTGTACCACTTTGCATTCCTATCAGCAATGAATGAGAATTCCTGTTTGTCGTTGCACATGCTCTCCAACATTGTTTTCAGTGTTCTTTTTTAAAACTTTAGCCATTCTAATAAATACATGGTATCCTGTTTTAATTTGCAATTCTCTCATCACATATATTGATAATCTTAGTTACCATCTGTTTATCTTCATTGATGACCTAAATGTTCAGATCTTTTGCTAATTTTGTAATTAGGTTATTTTCTTATTGTTGAATGTTAACAGTTCTTTGTATATTTTGGATACAAATCCTTTATCATAATGTGTTTTGCAAATTTTTTTTTCTGTGGCTTATCTTTTCATTCTCTTAACAGTTACTTCCTCAGAGCGAAAGGTTTTAAGTTTTAATGAAGTCCAATTTATCAATTTTCTCTTCATAGATTGTACTTTGGACACCTAAGTTTTCTTTTTCAAATTATAGTTTCACAATTTACATTTTAGGTCTACAATCCATTTTGAGTTAATTTTTGTGAAAAATATAAGGTTTGAGTACAGACTCAGACATTTGATTATACCAGCACCCATTTATTTGTTAAAAAGACTATCCTTTTTCTATTGACTTTGCTCCTTTGTTAAAGATCAGTTTACTCTATTTGTATCAGTCTATTTCTGGGCTATTCTGTTTCATTGACCTATTTCTTTATTTTCATTGATACCACAGTCTTGATCACCGTAGTGGTAGTAGTGATCAAGGATAGTGTCAGTCTTCAAAAACTCTGTTCTTCCACCTCAATATTGTGTTGGGTATTCTAGTTTTTGCTCTCCATATACACTTTAGAATCAGTTTCTCAATATCCATAAAATAACTTGCTGGAATTTTGAATGGGATAATGTTGAATCTGTAGATCATATTGGGAAGAACAGATATATTAATAATATTGTCTTCCTATCCATATGTGGAACATCTTATTTCATTCAGATATTCTTTTATTTCCTTCATCATAGCTTTATAGTTTTCCTCACATAACGCTTGTACACATTTTGTTAGGTTTACACCTAAGGTTTTTGTTGACATTGTTGTTTTGTTGGCATAAATGTAAACAGGCTTGTTTTTAATTTCAAATTCTGGTTGTTCATTGCTGTATATAGGAAAGCAATTGACTATTTGCAAAGCTTTGTTTCCTGCAATATTGCCATAATCACTTATTTAAAAAAACTTCAATTCTTTGAGATTTTATACATAGACAATCATATCATTTGTGAACAAAGATAGTTTTATTCTTTCCTAATCATCTTTTCTTATTCTTGCTTTATTGCATTAGCTAGGACTTCCAGTGTGATACGGAATAGGGGTGGTAAGAAGGTGCATCCTTGTCTTGTTCCTGATCTTAGGGAGAAAGCATCGAGTTTCTCACCATTATGATGTCAGCTAGTTTTCTATGTTCTTTATCCCATTAAGGAAATGCCCTTCCATTCCTAGTTTTTATCATGATTGAGTGTTGGATTTTGCCAGATGTGTTTTATGCATTTATTGATATATTCACATTTTTTCTTTAGCTAATTGATGAGATTACACTGATTTCTGAATGTTGAACCAACTTTGCATACCTAGATTAAATCTCTATTGGTTGTAGTGTGTAATTGTTTATATACATTGTTGAATTCAATTTGCTAATATTTTGTTGATATTTTTTATATCTGTTCATGAGATACTGGCCTATAACTTTTCTTCATAGTAATTTGTCTTTGCCAAATTTAGTTAATGCTGGTCTCACCGGATTAGTTAGGAAGTATTATCTCTTCTGTTTTCTGAAAAGGACTGTAGAATATTGATGGCATTTATTCTTTAAATGTTTGGTAGAATCTACTTGTAAAAAAGTATTTGAGCTTGGTGCTTTCTGCTATGAAAGGTTATTGTTGATTTAATTTCTTTAATGGATCTAGGATATTTAGATTATCTGCCTATTAATTATGCCTGCCATTGTAATGATCTCTTATTTCTCCTTGTGTGCGCTTTGGCCAATGATATTTTGAAGTATTATTTCCATTAGGATTAAGTAAATATTCAAGATGATAACTATTATGAATTATCAAGTCATAAAGAAGTTATTGCATATTAGGAGTTAGAAAAAATTGAACTTTGCTATCGGTAAAGGTTCTAATAAATTTGATTGCACATATTTAGTCTACTGCAAAATTAAGTTCATATTTGATTACCGAAATAGGCATAGAAATTTACTTTAAATCAACAATGCCAAACAGAGCAACAAATTAATGAGACATCAACAACAGTGAGAGGCTTTTCATGTTTTCTTACAAACCCTTTTAAGATCAGAAACATTTTTTTCCCCGAAATTTCAAAGGAAGAGTCAGAGCCAAAGCATTTTTAAAAGAAAAAGTTTACTTGCAAAGGTTCAAGGGAGTCAGACTTCAGAAAAACTGGATAAGCAAGTGAAAAATATAACAGGTATTTAGAGAAAAACATGAAGATTACCA
This sequence comes from Plecturocebus donacophilus, assembly GCA_004027715.1. NCBI lineage: Eukaryota > Metazoa > Chordata > Mammalia > Primates > Pitheciidae > Plecturocebus > Plecturocebus donacophilus. The sequence continues at coordinate 9,737 of PVKP010050648.1, read as the reverse complement.
CAATTACTAAAAGTTTGCATTAGTTTGTTCATGGAGAAAAAATCTTGGCCAAGTATGATGGCTCACGCCTGTAAACTCAGCACTTTGGGAGGCCAAGGTGGGTTGATCACGAAGTCAGGAGTTCGAGACCAGCCTAGCCAACATGGTGAAACCCTGTCTCTACTAAAGATACAACGAATTAGCTGGGCAGCACGCCTGTAATCCCAGCTACTCAGGAGGCTGAGAGAGGAGAATCACTAGAATTTGGGAGGCGGAAGTTACAGTGAGCTGAGATTGCGCGACTGCACGCCAGCCTGAGCAGCAGAGTGAGACTCCATCTCAAAAAATTAAAAAATACCAAAATCTTATCACGTGATTAGCATATCCAGAAAGATCTTGCAACATGTGCTAAATAAAAGTCAAGAACAAAATGTCTTTGTTGGGGGTCTGAGGTATAAGAAATACTCAATGTTTCATTATTTTGGGACCAGAAATTGACAGGGTAACCCTCTTATTTTTGGTTAATCTTAGGGTACAAGGTGCTTCATCATGATGGAAACAGGACATGACTTCTGCTTTGCTACCAGAAGCATAAAGCAAATGTCACTACTACAAAATATGGATAGGATATTTCTTATAACGCTATTCACTGCTATAAGTAAATAAAAACCTAAAGTCAAATCATAGACTTTCAATTACCGTGGTTTTTACATATTTCTACCATCCCTACCTGGTGCACCATATGGAGTCATACTGAGCTATATTTTTCTACTTCACAACAACTTTTCACTTATGGGAAAATGGCTAGTATGTCCCCTACACTATCCTAATGTGGGCAAGAAGTGAACTCTTGCCCTCATATGTTTAACATTTATAATTATGTGTGGCCTAAATACTCACCGCTGTAGTTACTGAAACATCCATGAAATAATTTTTTAAACTGTTTATTTACAAAAGAAAGGCAATTTTTGGTAACAGTGATGGAAACTAAGAAAAAACACAGATGTCTATAAAAGAGTGATGGTTCTCCATGACAAAATATGATTTATGAAACAAATGGCTAAAATCCTAAATCTTTTGCACATTTGTACTCAGGAATTCTCTCTGATGCGATGTGGCAGCTTTTGCCCTCCTCTTCCTTTCACTCCTCCCCTTCTCCCTTCTTCCACTTCCTTTTAAAGTTTTAAAGGAATGGATGGGAAGATCTATACATACAAACCCATACATGTCCTCATACCGCATCTTCCTAAAAGGCTTTTAAAGTCGGATTCTTCCACAATGTTCACTGTCCTTCCTTAAAGGTTTAGATATAAGGGATAAATGTCAGTGTCCAAATGTCCAAAATCTAACATAGTATCTCAAAATTATAATAGATACTTGATGCTAGGAGACATAAGAGATTATCACAGTGGCAGGTGAGAAAATTTCCTTATATACAATTTTGATTGGCAGTACATGTAGAATACTCAAAAGGAATTAAGCCAATTCAGGTTGTAATTCTTTCTAGTTATTAACAATATATTCCTTGTTAACATAATCTAGCAGGTAGGCATGGGCTTTTGAAGGGGCATAGAAAAAAAAATGCCTGAATCCACTGAGGACAACTTGGTGATAACATTCTCTTTTTTATTTCAAAGGTGTCCTTGAATGGCCGTTTTGGACAAAACTGGTTGTGGTAGCCATTGGCTTCACAGGAGGTCTTGTCTTCATGTATGTACAGTGTAAAGTCTACGTTCAGTTGTGGCGCAGGCTGAAGGCCTACAACCGTGTGATCTTTGTACAAAATTGCCCAGACACTGCCAAAAAACTGGAGAAGAACTTCTCATGCAATGTAAACACAGACATCAAGGATGCTGTGGTAGTGCCTGTATCACAAACAGGTACAAATTCACTGCCATCTGCAGAGGGTGGCCCCCCTGAAGTTGTATCAGTTTGATGGAACCAGTTGGAAGTTTCTTCACAGAAGAATATCTTTCTAGCCCTCAGCCACTACAAATGACAGAAGTGATCTTGAATTATTTACTTCCTTCAGCTCCTCCTTTCTCCTACTGACACATTTTTCCTGACTTTGTTCAAACAGGAAAGAAGAAAAACACACCAAATGACCAGGATCCCATGAAGTATAGCCTAAAGCGTGATAGGGACATGTGAAGTTTGCTAGAGAATGATTTCTAAGACAATTAAGAACTACTGGAGCAATGAATGCTTTTAGGCAGTAACAAAAGATTTAATGGACCTATGATACTCTTCACAGTAATAGGGGAAAAGTTCAAGAATACAGACTTGAATTGCAATGTGTATTACTTTTAGGGCCTTGCAATGTTAACTATCTCATCTGGAAATAACAAACATATTTGGTTTTAAGCCTGAAATTGTCTGCATTATCCTGAGGTCACACTGGAAGAGAACTTGGAGGATGCATATTTTGATATGCTTTGACAGCTAACAGATTTTTATGGTAATAGTAGAGTCTGGTTATTTTGACAGATGCATGTTTTTAAAATCGATGCAATATACATTTGAAGACATTGATACTTGGAATTCTGTTTAAATTATGAACAAAAGGTTTTCAGAAAATGTTCAGATATAATTATCTCTGTTAAATACTCACAGAAATCAGTTATCAATCAGGTCTTAAATTTTTGTCTGGTTTCTCTAATACAGTGCTGTCCAATAGAAATACAACAGCCACAAATGCAGGCCACATATGTAAATTTTTAATTTCCTAGTAGTCCCATTTCAAAAAGTAAAAATAAACGGTAAAATGAATTTTGATTTTTTAAAATTTAACACTATGTTATTTCAACATGTCATCAATGTAAAAAATTATTGAGATAGTTTACATCTGTTTTTTGAACGAAGTTTTCAAAATCCGGTTTGTACTTTAAAAGCACACTTCAACTTGAATTAACTATATTGGATAGCACAGCCCTAAAGGTAGAAACTAAGCTTCTGCTTTATTTAACAGTTGAATATTTCAAAACAGCAGTTTAATTCCTTCTTTTATTTCAAAGGCTCACAAATGTTATGATTTTTTTAAAAGCACTAAATTAAGTATCCTCATTTTAAAGTCAGATGAAGTTCACATCTCTCAAAGGTAAAAACACCAAGTGTACAGAAAGATAAAACAATCTGCCTATAGCAAAGTTGTGAAATTAATTTGTTTGCTACCATGAAGTACTTACGATAGGGGAATAAAACTACCTAGTTTTGTTATTAACTCAAATGTGTAAGGTTTATTTCATCCATGAGGTGTCAACTTGACAGATGAGTAGTTGTTATGACTAAGAATCTAGACTTTATTTTTAAAAGCTGACAGGATTTCCCTTGCTCAGTTAGAAAGCAAAAATATTCAGCAGATTCTGTGATAAGTAATTAATTGTTTAGGTTTGACAGTTGATTATTGTGTTCTTTGCATATTCATGTAAAACTGATGTGTGAATGGTATTGCAGTGAGCTAGATTCATGATTATAGATATAGTAGCCTGTCAAAGAAAGACGTCCTACATTAAAAAAGGTGACTTATTTTTGTTAGCTGTCATTATTTATTAACATGAAAAGGCAATGATGGCCATCAGAACCAAAGCATGGACAAATCTGGGTATCACATGGATGCACTTTGTAATTATCAGTGTGCTTTGTTCTTCACAGATCATAGGAAAAAGGAAAAAAACAATTAAATGAAGAGAAAGACGGTATGAATATTAGTAGTGGCTGACACTGAGTCCAAATAGTCTTGATTCTTAGAAATAAAGAAAAGGTAAACAATGTCAATTTTGTGTGTGTGTATGGCGTGTGTGTATTCATGTATATATGCGGGAAAAATGTTAAGGCATTCAGTCAGGAAACAAAAGGTTTAAAACTCATCTTTCTTAAAACTTGTTATAAGCATAGGGAAAACAAAGTTGAGGTAACTAAACTGAACCAAAAATTCTGTATTAATTTATAAAAAGGATACAAGTAATGTTTTAAAAAAATATGTGGACCTTAAATTGTTTATTAAATTCCTCTTAAATTCCCATTTAAAATATTTAAGATAAATACATTTATGAATAACAAAGTCATGGGTGATTTAATCATGGCACCATACCTAAGGGATTAACCTTAATGCAATTTTCCTAAGCTTTTTACTAATCCATTTTCCCTGTGGGTTAGTAATAGCAACATGCTGTTTACAAATATTCCTGGGGAAAAACATCTAGACACCAGCAAACAAAGAAATGTTGGTTTCTCTTTTGTTTGCTCTGAAAGTAAAACAATTTTTTACCTTAATTAATATGGAAAATGTTTAAATTCTGTACGAACCTAAGCAAGATAGGTTGCAGGGCTGATTTCACAGTGGAAGATGATTGGCTAAAGTAAAGCCTCATTTATTAAGGGCTACATCTAACACTAAGAAAACATTTCTAGAATGAAAAGCAAAGATAAGCATTATTGTACTAATAGTAAAAGAGGACATGAGATTTTAAAACTAGACCTAAATTTCTGAAATTAACTTTTATGAGCTTTGACATTTTTGAAATGAGAAAATAATATAACTTCCTGGCAGGTTAAAAGTCAACACTTTATTTTGCTATTCTTCTTTTTGAAACCTGAAGTTCTGAATTTCAAGTTTTTCAGAAGCTTTTCAGCAATGGTTGTTTATGGTTCAAACATCTGAAATAACTACCTGCATTTAAAACCTAATATTAATTATTTTCTTTTTGCATTCTGTGTGGCAATGGAATATTTGCCCATTAAAACAATAAAATGATTTAGCTTTGTGGCAGTGCTTTCTTGTAGACTGGCTGTACCCTTCAAAAAGAAAAACTGTTTGATAGAATGCCAATTTTGAGGCATGTTTACCTGCTCATGGAAGAAATAAAATGTATTGAAATAAAGGACTAAAATTGAAGAATGAACTTACAGTTCTGTTAAAAACCTTGGCTCTTTATAATCATGAATCGTCAGTGTTATCAACACCATAAACCATAGGCACTGACACTGTTAAATTTTTAAAGAACTATCTTACTGTACAGGAGTAAAGATTAAATTATAAAAGAAAGAAATTGCAATTTTTTTTAAAGTGAAGCCCAAAAAGCAATTAAGCTTAAGTAAGAAAACAAAATAAAAATTAAAAAATAAACTAAAGTGAGCCCAACAACCTGAGATGCAGCAATGTGTAAACTGAAGGAAAATAGGTATAGACTGAAGAAGTCTTTCAAAACGCCCCAGCATTAAATCTCACTCTGCGCTGCTTCTGCATGTGATTATGGTCCCAGAGAGACAATCTCATAGTTGTTATATTTTATCTTGTTTTACGAAAAGTCCTTGGGTACCTTTTAAAACATTTATTCTTTGACAGGAAAATTAGTTCATTAGAGCAATGACACAATTAAGGGAAATTATAAGGGTCCTGGGGATCAGGTGGGAAGATTCTTCCAACTGCCCCACAGTTTACCCCTCTTTGCCTTGAAAATGAATATTCTGAAACAGAGTAGAGCTCTTAAAAGTTATTAGTATCATTATTATTATAGTTGTTATATAATACTTTAATTAAGAAAGATGAAAACCTTTTTTCTTTCCTGAGTCAGCCCAATGGTGCTATTTTACATATCGACACAGTTGACAGGAATTACTGTTATTTTGGGCTGCAGTGTTTCCTCCATATCTAAAGAAAGCCCATTTTGAAACTGGATACTGCATTAAAACAATGAAGGAAAAATTATTTTAACTGTGTGCAGTTTTTGAAATTAGGCATTTGTACTATTTTGATTTTACATAATTCTCTTGCATTAACAACTTACTGTTCTGTGAATCAAGTGTACTAAAGCAAATTAAGAAAAAGGAAATAATTATCTGTGAAAGACTTTGTATATTAAACAAGTGACGCAAACCTTGGTTGTGGTTTCTATACTTTTTGCCTAACATGCTGATATTTGTATTTGCAATGTCCAAACAGGCATACATTTTTGATTTAAGATTTTACAAAGGTCTGAACATATTTTAAAGCAAACCTACGCTGACTAACTCATGACACTGCACAAAGAAATAAATACGCTAACAGAGGGAAACCAATGGAAATAAACTAGGTGGACTTTCAAACCTGCCTTAAAAAACGTGTAAGAGCCTCAAAAATAAGGCTTAGATATAGAAAAAGAAGACTATAACAGCATTTTTCTATTCAGAGCTAATAGTGGATTCAGAAAATTGCATGGATAATAAACATTAAGATCACATAATTGGAATTGAAGACATTTGGTGATAGCAAAAAACAAAGCCCATTCCAAATGTCCAACTTCTGAGGACCTACAGGGCTTTCTACCAGGCTGCTAATTATACGAGCCAACTCTTCTGACCAAACTGAAAATCTGAACTTATCGCCCTCCCTCACCACCAGAATTTATAGCAAACACTTCTAGATCATTAATCACTATCATTATGTGTGCAATGATCCTAAACTGCGTGCTGTGGTGGAGATTACCAAGAGAAGCAAGGGTGTCAGGGTAGAGATGCTTTAGATAAAGAGGACACTTTTAAGCTCAGACCTAAAGGAAGAGAGAACACTCAGTTATTGTTGGCCTTGCAAAAGCTCAGGGGAATGGCAACGCCAGCAGAGGGAATGGTAAGTACCAAAGTCCTGAATGGGAAATGTCAAGCAAGGCTGATGGATATGGCCAGTAGAGAAACAAGCCCTAGTAAGACTGTTGATTACAGTTGTCCCTCAGTATGTGTGGAGGACTGGCCCCAGGACCTCCTTCGGATACCAAAATTCATGGATGCTCAGTCCCTGATATAAAAATGGTGTAGTATTTGCATATAACCTATATATATATCCTCCTGGATACTTATAATCATTTCTGGATATCTTATAATTCCTAATACTAGGTAAACAGTCATGATAATACATTTTTTAAATAATGACAAGAAAAATGTCTGCATGTTCAGTACGTAATTTTTTTTTCCAGAATACTTTTCATCTGTGGTTGGTTGGATCCAAGGATGTGGAACCCTTAGATATGGAGGGCCAACTATACTTACAGAGACAGTAAAATGCAAAGGTGCAGCCTTCCCGTATGTCTTGCCCTACAGAAAGACACAAACAGAAAAGGGACCAGATGACATGATAATACTACATAAGGGGAAGGGCACTCTGTTGCTGAGATGCTGAGTCCATGTTACAGCTAAGTATTATATTAGATTGGTACAAAAGTAATTGCAGTTTTTGCCATTAAAAGCACTTTTTAAAAAATGACAGGAAACAAATTTACAAGAAAAAAACAACCCCATCCAAAACTGGGCAAAGGATATGAACAGACACTTTTCAAAAGAAGACATTTGTACAGCCAACAAACATGAAAAACTGCTCAACATCACTGGTCATTAGAGAAATGCAAATCAAAACCATATATCACATTGAGATACCATCTTACACCAGTTAGAATGGTGATCATTAAAAAATCTGGAGATAGATGTGGAGACTGTGTGGAGAAATAGGAACGCTTTTACACTGTTGGCGGGAGTGTAAATTAGTTCAACTACTGTGGAAGACAGTGTGGCAATTCCTCAAGGAAACAAATACCATTAGATCCAGCAATCCCATTACTGGGTATATACCCAAAGGATTACAAATCATTCTATTATAAAGACACATGCACATGTATGTTCACTGTGGCACTGTTTACAATAGCAAAGACTTGGAACCAACCCAAATGCCCATCAATGATAGACTGCATAAAGAAAATGTGGCACATATACTATGTATATGAATACTATGCAGCCATAAAAAACGGTAAGTTCATGTTCTTTGCAGGACATGGATGAAGCTGGAAATCATCATTTCACTGACAGAACAGAAAACCAAACACCACATGTTCTCACTGATAAGTGGGTATTGAACAATGAGAACACAAGGACACAGGGAGGGGAACATCACACAGTGGGGCCTGTTGGGGGGTGGGGGTAGGGGAGGGATAGGGGATGGGTTGTGGAGGGATAACATTAGGAGAAATACCTAATGTAGATGATGGGGAGATGGACGCAGCAAACCACCATGGCACGTGTATACCTATGTAACAATCCTGCACGATCTGCACATGTACCCCAGAACTTAAAGTATAATAATAAAATAAAAATGACAGGAACTACAATTACTTTTGCATCAATCTTGAGTTATTAGTTTTATAGGCGGCAGCTCTATGCTACAAGTGACTCGAGGTGGAGTCTCAGAGTTCATCAGAACACAGGTGATAACAAACTGTCTCACTATCTATCTCCTTCCCAAAAGATCAAGAGGCAAATGATATCCTCCATATTCCCATGTTCCAGTTAGATTACAGAACAGTCTTCCAAGGTTCAGTCAGGTCATCTACAGCAAAACCCTGCCCAGCTGTGGATTAAATGGACATATGCAAGGCCATCAGCATGCTGGCAGGAGTAAGAACAGTGGCAAGAAAGCCAGTTAAGGAGCTGCCGCACATAGGACAGGCAAGACGTGGTGGCTTTGGTAAAGTAGAGACTGCCCTGACATGGGCCGATTTGAGTTTCATTTTGGAAGTGGAATCAGAAATACTCACTAATTAAATCATACTGGGGGAAGGCACAGAAGAGATAAAGTGAAAAATCAAGGATGATTTTATAGGCAGATTTCTGGCTTGAAAAATTAGGTGAAAAACTTAGAAAAATCAAGGTTTCTGAGAAAATAAGGAGTGGGAAACAATACAAGTAGGAGTATTTGCCTTTGAAAGGAAAAGATACATCCATTAAATCAAAAGAAAATGGTAATTTGCATTTTTTCAAAGACGTATAAAAAAGGGTTGGACATTTAGAAGGCTAGTTCAAGTCAAGCTAGAAAAAAAAAGGAGTGGAGAGAGAGATCCAAGATGGCCGATCACTAGCAGCTCAGGATTGCAGCTCCCAGTAAAAGCGCAGAGAGCCAGTGGACGCCACACTTACTGATAAATTTTTGCTGCCCACGGACCAGGACATTCCCAGTGGAGGAGCCCCACGCGTCGCCAGCGTGACCCTTTCGGCTGGCGCGGCTTTTTTGCCGGCGCCTCGGCTCGGCGGCTCTTGGTGCGGAGTAAACGGGACTGAGTCTCCTTTTGGATGATGTTTGGAGCTCTGGGAAGTCAGAGCAGTCCATCCAGCTGATTGAAAAAGGGACTGAGAAGCCAGACCGGAGACCCCCGGGCAGAAAGGCACCACAAATTTCAACGCTGCTGTCTTAGCTAGCGTTGCGAGTCACACAGTGAAAAGTACATAGATTCCAGAGCTGGGAATTAACAAGCTCGACGTCCACTTAGAGACCTAATTTGAAAGTGGGTAATTACAAAGACGACAGATGGATAAAACCATAAAGATGCCAAGAAGCCACCGTAAAAAAACTGAGAACACTCAAAATCAGAAAGTCTCTCCTTCTGCAGAGGACGCTAGTTCCTCATCAGTAACGGAGAAAGGCTTGATGGAAAACGAGTGTGAAGAATCATCAGAATTAGGCTTCAGAAGGTGGATAATAAGAAACTTCTGTGAGCTAAAAGAATATGTTCTAAACCAATGCAAAGAAACTAATAACTTTGAGAAAAGGTTTGACGAAATGCTAACAAGAATGGACAATTTAGAGAAGAACATAAACGAATTAATGGAGCTGCAAAACACAATACGAGAAATCCGTGAAGTATGCACAAGTTTTACCAGTCGAATTGATCAAGTAGAAGAAAGGATATTAGAGGTCGAAGACCAACTTAATGAAATGAAACGAGAAGACAAGATCAGAGAGA
>PVKP010050647.1:0-13303 GCA_004027715.1 Plecturocebus donacophilus | reverse complement strand
ATCCATCATCCATCCATCATCCATCCATCCATCTATCCATCCATCCATCATTCATCCATCCATCTGTCCACCCATCCATCCATCCATCTCTTTGCAGACATTTACTCTTGAGTCAGGTTCCTCCCTGGCTGCACTCTGAGAATGGGCTCTCTTCCAGAGGAGGCCCTGAAGATAATGGCGGGTGGGGTCACTGTTGTCAGCTGCAGCCTCCTGAGTGGGCTGGCCTCCATCCTGAAGACCAGCCCTTGCCTTTGGCAGCCTCTGTTGTCCACAGCACTGCTTGTGGTGCTGGCCACTGTGGGTCAGGGAGGCTTGGGAAAGGTTTCCAAGGTGTCTACACATGATGTGCACATGGGGTGGCTGTGCTTGTGCAATAAGGAGAGTGAGTGGTGGCTCACAGGGGCAGTGAAATTATCTCTTTCCCCAGGAGTGAGGCTTCCTGGTGATAAGCCCCTGAACTCCGGGGACCCCTGTTCCAGGGGAAAAGCTGCCACTAGACAAAACATTGGGCCCCAGGTGAGGAGGGCGGGGAGTGTGCTTCACAGTTGTGCTCCTAACCATCTAATTTGTGCTGGGAACCAACAATTTGTGCTCTGGAAACCTCTCCTTGCACTGTTTCCTTCTCTCTCCAGGAAAGAAGCAGAGGCCACCACTGTGGGCTGGGGAGGTGTGCTGGGGCAGGGAGATGGCTAAGCCCTAACTGAGGTGGGGAAGGTTCTGGTCCCAGGCACTGCACTCCCAGGCAAGATGCAGGAGCTCACACCACCCACCCCAGGCAGGGCCAAGGACATGGGAAGATTCCACCCAGGGAGCAGGGCAGAGGAGGTTCCTTACCTTCTGCTACTAAGGCTCAAGTTCAAGCTGAGGACAGCACCCACCTTAGACAACAGGACTTGGGGCCTCTGTGTATGCCCTATCCAGTCTGAGCCCTGAGCTCTGGCACACTTGCTTCTGCCCTCCACCTTCAAGCAGGTAGCCTCTTGGACCGGGAACATCCCCGTCTGGGCTGGGCAGGATGGTGTCCTGTTCTCATGGCAGAGTGAGCCAAAGTTCACTCTCCTTCCCCAGCCCCAAGGCCCTCACCGCCACCATCTGGCAGCTCAGGGGACCCCAGCGCCCTCAGAACTGCAGGTGGCAATTTACAGAGAGGGGGAGGTAGGGGACTTCTGCAGGGGCCGCCTGGAGTGCCCCATGGACTGTGAAGCAGGACTGATGGGTTGTTCCAATTACACGGCTGCAATCTGACGGAGGCTTTTGGAGGGCTAGACGAGTGGGGTCCTGAATTGGGGAACAGAGCTGCTCCCAGCGCCCTGCTCAGGGCTAGGGAGTAGAGTCTACAGGGACCGAAGAGGGGAATGAGGCAGGGAAGACCCTCTCTTCTTGGGCAAAGGGCCTGGCCTGGGCCTGGTGGCCACCTGGAGGAAGAAGAGGCCAGGCCTGGACAAGTGGGCAGGTTGAGCGTTGCGGGAGAGGTGGGCAGGGCTGGGGCAGTGGTCACAGCTCCGACTCAGGGGTGCTGGCCAGGAGGTAGCCGCTCCCATAGCGTCCATTGGGGTTACCGCTGGTCTCCAGGGGCGATGTGCTGCCGGGCCCCAGATAGGAACGGTGAGTGGGCATGGGGGAAGGCGCCTCGCTGGGCACCTTGCTGAGGATGAAGCGGGTCTCATCATTCTCCTCCAGGTTGGAGATGTCCTTCATCATGCGGCCCTTCTTGTAGGACACGGAGAGGGTGTTGGAGCCATCAGAGAGCAGGTGGAAGTGCCGCAGGACGAACACCACAGGGATGGGCAGTGTTGCCACGGCGATGAGGGTGATCAGGAGCGCCATGGCCCAGTTGGGGAAATACAGGTAGCGCTCGGCAGCCTGCGGATGGGCTGCCTTGAGGGCTGCTGCCGGCCCTGGGACAGCCCTCCCCTCCCAGGCCCTCCAAGAGCGCTCTCCTGCCCTCACCCATGGCCTTCCCCTCCTCCCCACTCCCACTATCCTGGCCAGGCACAGGCAGGGATGGCGGTCGGCAGAAGTTTACCTGGTCACCTTAGCGAAAGGGTCTAGGGTGGTTTCTACATCTACAAAATGGGCTAATTTCACACCACAGGCATGGAGAGAGAATATGGGTTAAAAGGACTGGATAAGTGCATTAATCTTTCTGAGCCTCAGTGTCCCCATTGGTGCTACAGGGATGATGCCACCCCTGTCTTTGGGTTGTTGTAAGATTGCGGTTTAGGTGTGAAGCCTCTGGCAGGGCCTGGCACACAGCTGCTGCCCTAGAAAGGGGTATCCCTATCGGCAGTTGCATTAAAGGCCTAGGAAGATGCAAGTGTCCCGGGGGTTTGGACCCCCACCCCTCACCTCCTCCTTGATCCAGGCGCTGTAGCCTGGGGGCGTGACCCCCAGCTGGATGACGCTGGCCGTGGTGAGCACAGCCATGCAGAGTGGAGACACGAACTTCCACATGTAGAAATAGAAGCGGTAGGGGCGGAAGCCCAGCATCTCCGTCAGCTCCTGCATGAACCTGCCGGGCATCGCAGAGGGTCCAGCAGTTGCATCCCTCAGTCACACCTCCCTCTTCCCCCATCGCCATCTCCTCCAGAAAGTTTTCCCAGTCCCTCCCTCCTGGGCTCTTCTATTCTTCACATTCAGTGCTTGTGTGTGGTCTGGCTGGCCTCTGGGAAGGCTCTGCTGTCCTCCTCTAAGCCTCTGATTCTGTCACATCACGCCCCATCCAGGGATGATAGAGCCCACCAGACACACCCTGGGCAGGTGCATGTCTGTTTTTTGTATAGACAGCTTGTGTGTTCAGGGAGTGCCTAGCCCCTTCACCCTGGCCTGGCTCAAGACTTCCCCTGCTGGCAAAGCGGTAGAAGTGCACTTCTCTAGTGTCCAAAGGTAGAGAGTGCCCTGACTCGGGGGTTTCTAACCAAGGAGCGAGCCGAATCTGGGGAGGCAGGCAGGTTTGTGCTTGAATGGCATACAAAAGAATCATCTTTACAGCAATAACACCTATCTGAAATCTTGCATTACTTTGTATTATATTATGAATGTAAGCAACCACAGTAGTATTAACAATGCCTGTGACTCTCACCAATAGATTACAGATATTCTCATGTTACATCACGTTATTGAAGATACCTAGAGTCATCATTGATTTTCATCACTACTTCAGAGTTACCATTGTTATTAGCTCTATAGCTAGATCTTATAACAATGCATTAAAGTGCTCAAGCATTAATTACCATATCACAGATTTTAAACAGTTATTTCGCTATTTTTCTATATAATTAGTTTCTTATATAATCCTATACATTTTACCTTATGCATTGAAAATAGCATCCTGAGGAGGAGTGCAGGGGACTGCTAAAGGAGTCCGGGCCACAAAAATTAGCTGGAGTACCTTATGGCAGTGTCTGCAGCCCGGCGCACCATGGGAGGAAGCAGAGCTGTATCCTTTTTCCCCCACTCCCTGACCCCTCCCATGCTCTCCTAGGAAGCAGACGGCCCCTGCGAAAGAGTCCCACTGCCAAACCAGGTCCAGGCATCAGGGAGGCTCAGCCCGAGTGGATTAGTGGAGGTGGGTCTTGCCAAGGACAATATGGCCACAGCCAATGCTGACTGAGTCAGAGAGACCTAGTTCTAGAACTCCTGGGAACACCTATTTGCCCTAACATGAGCGATGAGGCCGAGAGCTGATCGCAACTGTACGACTGCCCTAGGCTTAGGCTGTGAGACCCCAATCCTTTCTTATGGCTGAATCCTCTTACCCTGCACAACCCCACATTTGGGGCCGAAACCACACCTCATCTCAGACCCCTATCTAGGTCCTTAACATTGTGAGCCAGGCTGCTGAAATCTATGCGCTCTCTGAGGGCCAGGGCCTCTTCTAGACCCACTAAAGCCCTTCACAAACGTAACAGAATTCTGAAGCGCTGCTACCCAGGAAAGGTGCTATGGTAATTTAAGAATGATGCCAGGACCTGTACCCAGGACACCCAGTCCTCAGCCTGGCTCCGTCTGTCCCTGGACAAGTGGCCTTAGGCAGTCATGTCCTTACACTATGCCTCAGTTTCCCTAAATGATCTGTAAGGGCACTTTCAGCTCTGCCATTGTGACTGTATGATCTGCCTCTCCAGGAAGTCATGATAGGACAGATCCCTCCTCCCGTCCCATCTTTCCCCCACGTCCCCCTTACTTCTTGGTTCCATAAATCCAGGCCACAGCGATGTTCTCAAGGATGACGATGACAGTGAGTGGCAGGGTGGCGGAGTAGTCATCGAACATGGTGACAAAGTAGTTTCCGGAGCGCTGGACGAACAACAGCCCCACGAAGAATGCAAAGACACAGCAGCCCACTACAGAGAGCCGGGAGGCCGGTGTGGGGGCAAAGGTGCAGGGTGGGTGGGGCCCAGGGGGTCTCGGGGGCACCCAGGCCCCTCCCATCACATCCCTCCCCCAAGCAGGCCAGTAGCACCCCCGCAAGCAGGCCCAGTCCTGCACCAGGGATCCAGATGCTGATGTTGTGAGCCCCGCTCTACTAGTCAGGGAGCAGCTGAGGAAGGCGTGGTGTCTAACTTTCATCCCAGGCCTCTACCCTAGCACAGTGCCTGTGGCACGTGCTCTACTTAATTGCTGCATTTCACTTCAATGATTCATCTGGTTGTTTAGAGTCTTTTTCTCCACCCTAGTTTCCCCATTGGAGAACAGAAAGATATCCCCTCTGGGGATGCAGCTGAGAGGTATTCCTGTATGGAGCCCAGATCAACTCAGCAGACACTGAAGGGAACTGTGGACATAGCCTGGGACCAGGAGTGACAAAGACGGAACAGGGTGCAAGGCCAGTGAGCGCCCCTGCCCAAGACGACTCAGCCGGCCCTCGGGGAGGGGGCAAGTGAACTGACAAAGGGGCCTAGGCCTCTCGGCGCGTTTGGTCCAGATTTCCAAGTGGCTTTCCTTCCCAGCTTGTGAGTCATTGAGTGGCAGAGCCCGGCTCCAGCTGTGTCCCGGTGGAGGGTGGAGCTTTCTGGGTGTGGGGTCCTGAAGGACCCAGTCAGAAGCCAGAATGGGACTGTTGCTCACAAGGGCGGCCTGCAGCGCCTGGGCGCGGGGGCAGGGAGGAGTTACCTGTGAACATCTCCTTGGGCACCTTGAAGGTGTCGATGATGGGTGTGGTGATGCCCGCCATGGTCCCGATCATGCTGCCCAGGCCCAGGTTGATGAGCATCAGGAAGAACATGACAGACCAGAACGGCGAGGCGGGGAAGTGCGTCATGGCCTCAGTGAAGGCGATGAAGGCCAGGCCTGTGCCCTGCACGGACTGAGGGAGGGGTGGAGAGCAGGACCCATGAGGCCACCCCTCCTCAGGGAGCCCACTGTTTTCTCCCCTCTGCCCTTCAAGCTTTTGGAATTACAGTTCCCTCTTTCACAGGGGTTCCCACCCCCACCTAAATCCTGTTCATTTTGGTCAGTGGGTCTCGAACTTTAGCAGGCATCAGAATCCCCTAGGGGTAGCTCAAAAACACGAACTTGGGAGTTCACCTATGAGACTTGAATCTACAGGTTGTACCAGGAGCCCAGGTGATTCAGATGAAGATGCTCATGTTTAGAAATACACCCAGCTCAGGACCCTCCTCCTCTAAGATGTCTTCCCTGATTGCTCCAGCCACACTGTGGCCGCTCCCAGCTCAGAACTTCTGAACTGCAGATCTTGATGCGGCGGTCCCGACCTCAGCTCTCAATGGAAGCACACTGGAGCCTTTAAAAACACTGACACCTGGGTCTCACCCCAGGGACAATAACTGGATTGGTCTGGGGTGAAGCTGGCTGTCAGAGTTTTTTTTAATAAAACCCAGGAACTCTAATGGGTAGCCAAGGTACAGAATCACTGCTTTAATGCTTGGGCCCCTGCTTGTGGGTCAGGTGACCACACACTGCCCCCTGTTACTTATACATTGTCCTGCAATGCTCAGTGATTGTAAGGGAATATTTTTTCCCTAAGTGAGTATATAATTCTTGTCATTTGAACGCTATCGGAGTTGTATTGTATGAAAATGCTGCTATAAACCTAGCTTTATTCAGAGAACCAGGCCATGCCCATGAGAACTGGGCAGGGTTTCAGAGCATGTAGAAAGGGGAGGTCCTTTATACAGCTAGGGCAGGGGTCCTGAGATTAGGCTCTTTTGCTCTTGATCACCTGGGAAGTGGTCGGGGTGCAGGATGCAGCTCCCTCAGCGTTAGGATGGTGCCACTCCAATGGAACTAACTTTTATTTTTATTTGTATTTATTTAATTTTTTTTTTGAGATGGAATTTCACCCTTGTTGCCCAGGCTGGAGTGCAATGGCGTGATCTCGGCTCACCGCAGCCTCTGCCTGCCGGTTCAAGTAATTCTCCTGCCTCAGCCTCCCAAGTAGCTGGGATTACAGGCATGTGCTATCTTGAACTCCCAACCCAAGGTTATCTGTCTGCCTTGGCCTCCCAAAGTGCTGGGATTACAGGCATGAGCTACTGCGCCTGGCCTGGAGCTGACCTTTAACATGGAGCTCAGACTTTTAACATGGATCCCAGGGAAAGCAACCCTCCCTGGTCCCATGAAGGACAGGGTTGGCCCAGGCTGACAGGAGCTGGCTCCGCCCCATGGGAGCCTTGGTTCCAGCCTGGTTCCCAAGATGCTGTAGGTATATCTCTTTCCTGTTACCCCTTCTAACAGAATGGTCATTTTGAACGTGTCTAGCTATGCAAGTATAAATAGAAGCAAGGTGTCCCAACTTGGGGCTGAGTATTAAGAAGGAGCCCCCAGCCCCACCCTAAAGTCTAAGTGTCATCGTGGCAGGGAGACTGAAGTGGGGACAGCTGGGGGAGGGGCAGAAGCATCAGGGGTGGTTCTGAACATGGGCTCTGGACCCAACTACCTGGATTTGAATCCTGCCTCTCTCTGCTGTGAGACCTTGATCAAGCCCCCCACCTCCTAGGCTACTCATCTGTAAGGTAGAAAACAATATGAATACTCAACTCCTAGAGCTGTCATGAGCGTCAAAGGAGACAGATAGCAATGGGCAGACCCTAACTTCAACACTTCTTTGATGCATACCATGTCAAGGCACGGTTCTGAGTGCATTACCTATGGCAGTGACTGGGGCACGAGAGACCTACTCAGTAAATGGAAACACCGTCCCATATGCTTACTGTGATTTCGGAGAGGTGTGTGTCCGTCTTACTCCTTGTCTAGGCTCAAGCCTACCTCTGGGCAGGGACTTTGGCCAATACCTTTCTTCCCTTTCTCTCCCTCTGGACACATAGCAGGTCCTTGCTGACTAAGTAAACTAATCACCACTTGTCAGCATCCGAAGGCCTGAGTGCAAGCTCCAGCCAGCCCCAGCTGCTCTCTGGGTTCCTGCCTGTCCTGGGAAGGGCAGCCTGTCCCCACACCTTGTCCAGCTCATCCTCCAGGAGGCAGGGGTCAAGGCCCAGGGCTGAGAACTGGTCCTCCTTCACGGTCATGATGACATTGTACATCTCCATGTAGTCCTTTGTGGTCAGATGGGAGAAGTTGACGTGGGGTGGGATGAGGTCCCGGCTAAGGACGTTGGTGTTGAGGTACCCTAGGATTTTCTCAGCATTCCTGCAGCACAAAACAGAGAGGGCCAGGTAAGAAGGCAGGTGTGGGCAATGGATGAGATCCTGGAGGCTCCTCCCAGGCACCAAGTGAGACCCTCATGGGCCACCGACAGAGACACCTCTGAGCTTGTCCTTGTGGCCTGGAGCTGGGGACAGAGTGCTCCTCTGATCTCCATTCCTCAGCCTGAGTGGAGGGGACCTCTCCCCATGTACACCCCCCTGCCCACTCCTGGGTAAGGTAGACGGGGAGAAGGAGGGACAGGAGAGATGCTACCTACTCGACCACACATTTCTCATTCATGATGTTGGCCTTGAAGCCCAGCACAGCAAACACCACGAGGGTGGCCAACACTGACGTGAAGAAGTTGATGAAGGACACCAGGGCGGCATCGAAGTGGCAGTTGTTGTCCTGCTTGTTGTAGCTGGAGAAGGCAATGACACCACCAAAGCCCAGGCCCAGGGCAAAGAAGACCTGGGTGGCTGCCTCCCGCCACACCTGGGGGTCCAGCATCTTGTCCAGCTATGGCAGAGGGCCAAGGCAGGAGGAAGAAAAGAGACACAGAGAAGACAGTTTTATTCACATGCACACCCCCTTTCTCAGCCTCAACGGAGTTCAGAGGCAGCAGGCCACAGTGGTAAGAAGCTGTGTGACCTTGGGCAACTTCCCTAACTCTTCTGAGCCTCAGTTTCCCCAATACGCAGATAACAAGAGTATCAACTTCAGAGGATGATGGTGAGGACTCGGTAAGATAACATAGCTGAGTGCTTACATAGTGATTTTAACCGCTACCATTGCTACCATGCAGCCATCATACATCATCAAGGCCATCACATACACTCATGTAGTGCACAGCTCTAGAGAGTGCCATTCACTTAGACTACACTGTGACAGGTGCCTCCTAGAGTCCTGCAGGGAACAGCCTGAGCAGCAGCACAAGAAAACAGAATATCAGAATCTCCCTGACGCCTCCTCCATCTCAAACTCCTCTACTTTATGGAAGAAAAAAACCCCAAACCACTTGCTTCTCCCCACCCCCCACCCCACCACCACTACTCAACCTGAAGCACAGAACCCAGATACCTCCTGGAGAAAAGGCCCCCACCTAAGCCTCCATCTGCCCTCAGACCTGACAGGAGCCTGAACCGCAACAGCATCTGGATGGCATGGGGCAATTTCCAAAGCCCCTTTCAAACTCATTTCTCTTTTGCTGTTTGTTCTTCGGGACAGGGACCAAGCCTTGGAACCAGCACAGAGCTTTAGAGTCTCAGACAGATCCAGATCCAAATCCTGACTCCCATCTTTAAACGGTTATGAAGGCTTAGGTAGGTGGCAGTGACTGTGTTATGAGCCTTAGTTTACTCATCTGAAAAAAGGGAATAGTAATAGAGTCTCGGTCTCAGAGTGAATGTGAGGATCAAATGTACAGCAACTAGTAAAGCCTGTACATAGTGGCACTTAATCCTAACAAAATTACTCTGGCCTAGGCAGGACAGGGTATTTTGTGCTTTGCGGGGGGGCAGGGAGCAGGGGTTATTATTCACATTTTTAAAGGGTAAACTGAGAACCCAAAGATGAAATTACTTGCTCTAGGTGATAAAGCTGGTTAGTCGGGGCAAAGTGATCACTAAAATATAGATATTCTGGGCCAGGCCTCTATCCCCAACCCTAGCACTAACTTCTGACTCAGTTTGCCTATCACCTATGCTCTTTTTTCTTTTCTTTTCTTTTCTTTTTTTTGAGATGGAGTCTCACTCTGTCACCTAGGCTGGAGTGCAGTGGCTCAATCTCCACTATATCCTCCGCCTCCCGGGTTCAAGCAATTTGCTGCCTCAGCCTTCCAAGTAGCTGGGATTACAGGAACCCGCCACCATGCCCAGCTAATTTTTATATTTTTAGTAGATATAGGGTTTCATCATCTTGGCCAGGCAGGTCTTGTACCCCTTACCTCGTGATCCAGCTGCCTTGGCCTCCCAAAGTGCTGGGATTACAGGCATGAGCCACCGCACCCAGCTGCCTATCACCTATACTCTAAAGCATTTTCCCCTGTGACCTTTGCTGCTGTGGTGAACCTAAGTGACCTCACTCCAAACAGACTGAGGGAGGCAAGGAGCCAGCTAGAGAGTTCACTTCCCTGTGGTGACAAGCCCTGTGTGGGTCTGTGCCTGGCTGCCCCTTCTGAGTACCTGTGGGTAAGTCCTCATTCCAACAGTGAGGTGTTGGACTTTCGGGTCTGTCTGGACTTTAGCTGTCTTCATATCACAGCCCTAAATAACAACCAGGACACAGGGCACACCTGCCGCCATCTCAGCAGCTTCCTAGGCACATCTGAACATCTGGCGACCCTCCACCAGCTGAGAAGATGTTGGCACGCTTAGAGGGCTGGCAAGGCAGTGAGGTTGAGGGTGGCACCCCCATGCTGAGGGGAAATAGGTGAGGGATGGCAGTCGAGCCTTTGAGCTTCAGGGCCTGGGCACAAATGGCGACCCAGGAGGACTGCCTGATCAGAGAGTATGTGTACTCCAGGGGAGGTTAAAGACCCCCATCCAGCACAGAATAAGGAAAACCATCTTTCGTCCGCCAAGGAAGCCCAGAAGGCAGGCCTTAAGGATCTAAGGGCCCCTTGGCATCCATGAGGAGACCCTCTCCCCAGCCCAGCCCTGTGTACTTATTAGGTGTAAGGTGTCAAGGCCTCCCTGTAGCAATGGTATGCAGCCACTCATCCATCAGTGTCTGAGCACCTGCTGCGAGCCAGGCCTGGTGCTAGGTAATGCAGAGACCCTGGGAACAGAGGGAAGCAGGGTATCCATCCTTGTGAAGTTTACATTCTAGTTAGAGAGAGGCACATTGGTCAAATGGTCCCACAAACAAATGCTAAATTGCAAATGTGACAAGGGCTGTGAAGGCTGGGCACCCAGTGCACAGAGAGCACATAACAAGGGGGTCTGAACAAGTTGGGAGGCCAGGGGAGGCTTCCTAGAGGAAGGGGTCCTCAAGCTGACGTCTGAAAGCTGATGAAAGCGAGGCTACGAGGGGAGGGAAGAGCACTGGGCAGAAGGAACAGTATGGGCAGAGGTCCTGAGATGGGACAGAGGCTGGTGCGTAAAAGGGAGTGGAAGATGCCAGGGTGGCTGGGGCAGTGAGGGCGAGGTGGGGGTGGCATGGGTGGGGATGGGAGAGGAGAGAAGGTAGATCAAAGGCCTGTATAGATCCTGTCTTCACCCTGAGAAAGCCCCCAACCTGAGAAGCCACCATGGGGTTTGAAGACGCAGAGACACAATCATCTGCATTTCCAAAAGAAATAAGCGGATGCGGCTGACCCTCCAGGAAGTGCCTTCTGGGGTCTAGGCTGGAGGGGACAGTGGCTTTGCTAAGGGGTGGGTGGTGCCAATGGAGAGACCTTAGGGATGGACTGGAGATGGGAGATGCTGGAGAGGAAGAGGCCAGGCTGAGGTGAGGACATGTCTCTGGCCCGCATACCTGAGCAGGTGGCGATGACGGGGACAGTGGGAGAGGAACAACAGGTTGATGGCGTTGGGCAGGGAGGATCAAGACATTAGTTCTAGAAAGGCTGAACTGAATGTGTCTTGAAGACATCTAAAATGAAATGTCAAGTGGTCCGCTGGACAGATGAGCTGGAGTCAGAGAGAGGCAAGCTGGAGACAGACTTTCTGAGTAGCACGTGTGGGGCAGCAGCTGAGGCTGTGGCTGCAGTTACAGAGGGACAGGCAAGGGCCTGGGGCGCGTCCGTCTCCAACACTGAACTCAGGGAAGAGGGAGAGTCTCCTGAAAGGGACTGAGAGGAGGAGAAGTCACAGAGGCCAGAGGAAAACCCAGAGAGGCCTGGGTGGCGGAGGAGAGAGTCAGTGCCGCTGGTGAAAGACCCTGAGGGACGCTGCACAGGGCTTCAGGGGCACCCCAGAGTTGCTCCCTGGCGAGAAGCCAGGTGTAGTGAAGACAGGAGAGGCAGAGGAGAGGAACTGGAGGCGATGTGGATAAGCAGGTCCTTGGGAAGCAAGCCTGGGTCAGGAGAAGGGCAGCATCGGGGAAAGCTGTGAAATCAACGAAGAGTTGCATTTTTTAAGTTGTCTTGATTTCATTTTTGTTTTTGTTTTCAATGGAGTGTCTTGAAAAGCTGGAGGGCAGGGATGGGGGGAAGCTGTCCTTCACAGGCCCACCCTTGGGCTGCTGATTTGAGAGAGGAGAGAGGGAGGACAGGATGGGGCAGCTGCAGGCAGGTTTTACGGTTGGTTTCTGTCTCTGCCATCTGAGGGAGTTTCTTGGCAGCCTCCGTTTTTCCTGTAAAGCAGGAGGCAAAATCATCTGCTGGGGATGAGTGTGCCGGAAGGGAGGTCAGAGGGTGTGGAGGATTGGGAGGGTTTAAAATAGCCACAGCGGAGCGTGGGAGAACCAGGTGACCAGAGAAACAGGGCCGGGCTGTCCAGTACTGCTGGGCGCCCACCACCCTCGCACAGGCAGATGTCTGGTTTTTAAAGTAAGATGAAACGTTAGCTTCTTTATCAAAGTAATACAGGCCCAGGCTTCCTTATCTAACTGGTTGGGGCTGACTGGTTTTGGAATACAAGCTTTTGTTTCTAATTTAATTTGAGAAAGGTAATGCGGTGCATATGCTACTTAATTACACAACACCCCCAGCGGGGTCTGGGGCAGCACCCTGTAATCAAACGCATTAGTTTTCTGTGGCAAAATATGAATATTCACACCAAGTGACTCAATAAAGACTATAAATAGCCTCACATCTGTGCAGGTCATTTTGCTTCCAAATGAGTTCTGGAGGATCAAAACCAACTTTTGTTTGTGGGGCTATTTGGATTTTGGTATTGTGGATAAGGAAACGGGCTTGTACTGTGCTTAACAGAAATTTGGAGACTAGAAAAGGAGAAGAAAATAATCACGGTTCCACTGGGAAAGGACTTGTGTGAATTCCCATCTCTTGGGTGAGTTTCTGAAAAATAATCTTTCAAGAATGCTCCAGAAATGGGCAGAGAGGTGACTTATGCCTGGCAGGCGTGCTGGCTGGCCTTCTCGGTACTCGCAAATGTCAATCACAACAGCCCTACCGTAATCTGCCGGAGCCTGGGCGCTTTTCCCAGGCTAGAAACCAGGACCTCACGGGAGGGTTCTGAGCAGTTTGGTGAGTTCTAACTAGGAAGAAGTATGAGATTTTCTAAGAGAAGGAATGTTGAGATTATTAAATCAAGTTTAGCCTAAAGCCACCTCCTTACATATTTTAAGTTTGACCTAAAGGTTTCTCTGTACATCGTGAATAAGACAAATGACACCAGAGGATGAACTTCTGGCCAGACTACAGGTGGAGGCGTACACAGACCGTAGCCTACTCTTGTGCCAGTCACTGAGTTTCAGCCAATCAAATGTGGCCAACTGTTTGAATTGAGTTCAAATAAGGCAAACGCTGAGCTGTGACCGATCCAGCTGTTTCTGTACCTCACTTCCATTTTCTGTAAGTCACTTTCCTTTTTCTGTCCATAAATCTTCTTGTCACGTGGCTCTGCACTGGAGTCTCTGAGCCTACTCTGGCTCAGAAGGCTGCCCAATTCTCAAATCATTCATTGCTCAATTAAACTTTTATGTTTAATCCAGCTGAAGTTTTGTTTTTCTGTTTTTGTTTTTGTTTTTTAAACAAGATGAACACAATTCTGGTCATGTCGCTTGCATG
>PVKP010050646.1:0-13306 GCA_004027715.1 Plecturocebus donacophilus | reverse complement strand
GGATGGTCTCAATCTCTTGACCTCATGATCCACCCGCCTCAGTCTCCCAAAGTGCTGGGATTATAGGCGTGAGCCACCACACCCGGCTCTTTTTTTTTTTTTTTTTTCCTTGTGATGGAGTCTAGCTCCGTAGCCAAGCTGGAGTGCAATTTTGCTATCTCGGCTGGTAGCAACCTCTGCCTTCCAGGTTCAAGCGATTCTTCTGCCTCAGTCTCCCAAGTGTAGCTGAGACTACAGGCGCAGGCCATCAAGCCGGGCTAATTTTTGTATTTTGAGTAGAGAGTGGTTTCACCATGTTGGCCAGGATGATCTCCTCGATCTCCTGACCATGTGATCCGCCCACCTCAGCCTCCCAAAATGTTGGGATTACAGGCGGGAGCCACTGCGCACAGCCTGATTCTTCTTCTAATTTTTTTTTTTTTTTGAGATGGAGTCTAACTCTTGCCCAGGCTGGAGTGCAGTGGCGTGATCTCAGCTCACTGCAACCTCTGCCTTCCTGATTCAAGAGATTCTCCTGCCTCAGCCTCTTAAGCAGCTGGGATTACAGGCACATACGCCACTATGCCCGGCTAATTTTCATATTTTTAGTAGAGATGGGGTTTCACCATATTGGTCAGGCTGGTATTGTACTCCTGACGTCGTGAACCACCCACCTCGTCCTCCCAAAGTGCTGGGTTTACAGGCGTGAGCCAACGCTCCAGCCTCCTCATGAGTCTTGATAAATAAGGTTGGACACCAGTGCACAAATATAAATTATGATAATAATGATTGAGTGCTTGCTATGTGCCAGGCGATATTTTGAGTTTTTACAAGCTTAACTTATTCAATTCTCACACCAAGCCTCTGAGATAGACACTTAATATTATCTTTCTTTTCTTTTCTTTCTTTTTTTTTTTTTAAAGATGGGGTTTCACAATGATGGCCAGGCTGGTCTTGAACTCCTGACCTCAGGTGATCCACCCACCTTGGCCTCCCAAAGTGCTAGGATTACAGGTGTGAGTCACCGCACCCAGCCTATTATCTCTTTCATAAATGAGGAAATAACAGCAAGATTTTTTTTTCATTGAGATGGAGTTTCACTCTGTCACCCAGGCTGGAGTGCAGTGGCTCCATCTTGGTTCACTGCAACCTCTGCCTCTCAGATTCAAGCAATTCTCCTGCCTCTGCCTCCTGAGTACCTGAGATTACAGGTGCCCACCACCACGCCCTGCTAATTTTTGTATTTTTAGTAGAGATGGGGTTTCACTGTGTTGGCGAGTCTGGTCTCAAACTCCTGACCTAGTGATCAGCTGACTTCAGCCTCTCAAAGTGCTGGGATTACAAGCATGAGCCACTACAACCAGCCAAGATTTGTTAAGTAGCTTACACAAACTGGGATTCTAACCCAGGCAGGGTCTCCAGAGGCCTCATGCTTCGCTCTCATGCCAGAAAAGTAAAGAGTTTTAAAGATTTAAGATGTAACACATATTATTTCTTTTTTTTTTTTTTTTTAAATAAAGATGGGGTTTCACCATGACGGCCAGGCTGGTCTTGAACTCCTGACCTCAGGTGATCCACCCACCTCAGCCTCCCAAAGTGCTAGGATTATAGTCGTGAGCCACCGTGCCCTGCCTCTATTTTTTTTTTTTTTTTTGAGTTGGAGTCTCACACTGTTGGCCGGGCTGGAGTGCAATGGCATGCTCTCAGCTCTCTGTAACCTCTCAGCTCACTGTAACCTCTGACTCCCATATTCAAGTGATTCTCCTGCCTCAGCCTCCCAAGTAGTTGGGATTACAGGTGCCTACCACTATGTTCGGATAATTTTTTTTGTATTTTTAGTAGAGACAGGGTTTCAGTATGTTGGCCAGGCTGATCTCGAACTCCTGACCTGGTGATCCTCCTGCCTCAGCCTCCCAAAGTGCTGGGAGTATAGGCATGAGCCACCACCCCTAGCTAGCACATGTCATTTCTAGGTCAAGAAAGATCAGTAAATATTGCTTCTGATGTGCTGGAATGAATAATCGTCAGTATGAAAGCACTTGCCTTAAAATAACCAATGTATCAAATCTCCCTTTTACCTGTACATTGTCTTTCTATCCTCCATTTATCCTCAACTCCTTAAAATTTAGGGCTGAGCTGAGACTATTAAAATAAGTCAACAAGTCTGAGAGTGGTGGCTCATGCGTGTAATCCCAGCACTTTGGGAGGCGAAGGTGAGCAGATCACAAGGTCAGGAGTTTGAGACCAGCCTGGATAATGTAGTGAAACCCTGTCTCTACTAAAAATACAAAAATGAGACGGGTGTGGTGGCCCACACCTGTAGTGCCGGCTACTTGGGAGGCTGAGGCAGGCGAATTGCTTGAACCAGAGAGGCAGAGGTTGCAGTGAGCTGAGATGTTGCCATTGCACTCCAGCCTGGGCAGCAAGAGTGAGGCTCTGTATCAAAAAAAAGAAAAAAAAAGTCAGCAACACTATATCAGAAAAAAAATTTTGTCTTGCTTGAGGAAATTGACACATTGTATTTGCTGATAAGTTCTTAGAAAAATAGAATCAAATTTGACTTTTTAAAAAAAGAATGTCAGGGCCAGGTGTGGTGGCTCACGCCTGTAATCCCAGCACTTTGAGAGGCCAAGGCGGGCAGATCACAAGGTCAGAATTCAAGACCAGCCTGAGCAATATGACGAAACCCCATTTCTACTAAAAAATACAAAAATTAGCCTGGGTGGTGGAGCGCTCCTGTAATCCCAGCTACTTGGGAGGCTGAGGTAGGAGAATCACTGGAACCTAGGAGGCAGAGGTTGCAATTGAGCAGAAATCTCACCATGGCACTCCAGCCTGGGTGACAGAGCAAGACTCAGTCTCAAAAAAAAAAAAAAAAAAAGTCAACTAGTGATTATTAGAATAGCAACAAAGGAAAAATAAATAAAAATAAGTTAAAAGGCCAGGTGTGTTGGCTCATGCCTATAATCCCAGCAGTTTGGGAGGCTGAGTCAGGTGGATCATCTGAGGTCCTGAGTTCAAGAACAGCCTGGCTAACATAGTGAAACCCCATCTCTACTAAATACAAAAATTACTTGGGTGTGGTAGCATATGCCTGTAATTCCAGCTACTCAGGAGGCTGAGGCAGGAGAATCTCTTAAACCTGGTAGGCAGAGGTTGCAGTGAGCCAAGGTTGTGCCACTGCACTCCAGCCTGAGCAATGCAGTGATACTCCATCTCAAAAATAAAAATATTAATAATAAGTAAAAAAAAGAAAAAATGGCCTCTGTTGGTCATAGTGGCTCACGCCTATAATCCCAGCACTTTGGGAAGCAGAGATGGGTGGATCACTTGAGGTCAGGAGTTGGAGATCAGCCTGGCCAACCTGTGAAATCCCATCTATATTAAAAATACAAAAATTAGCTGGGCATGGTGGTGCATGCCTGTAATCGGGAGGCTGAGGCAGGAGAACTGTTTGAAGCAGGGAGGTAGAGGTTGCAGTGAGCCGAGATTGCACCACTGCACTCCAGCCTGGGCAACAATGGCGCTCCAACCTGGGTAACAAGAGTGAAACTGTCTCAGCAACAGCAACAACAACAAAAAAACACACACGCGCGCAAAAGTTTACTCATTTTTGTTTTATTTGTTTAGGAAAGAAAAAACATGAGAACCATGGAACATTCACAGTGTATTTTGGAGTTTTCATAATAAACCACTGATTTGTGTATGTCTGTTTATCTAGAGCTAACGAGATACAATAAAGATGTTAGTAAGCCATAGTTAGAACTCCTGGGACAAGAAGAAACTTGACACTAATAACCTGGGGGAGAAAAATAACCACCTGGGCCAAAGGGGAAATATCTAAACCTGAATTTTTGGAGGCCTATGTCTAGAAACAACTATTATGATTGTTTTTCAGACTGTGGGACAAGTTGTTTTACATTTAACTTTAAACAAAAGTAAAGCAAGTTGCCATCTATTGAGCAGTCTGTCCATAGAACAATCATAAACAATAATGTTAGTTACTGTTACTATTAGTTAACGCCCTCAGATACTTGCCACTGAATCTCAAAGAAATTAAGTAACTCCCCCACCATTACACCATCCCTCAAGGGAGAGAGCTGGGGTTTAAACCCAGCTATAGAGAACTCAAAACCCCATATGTTTTCCAATACAACAGAAGTATCTAAGCTGTCTTTCTGGAACCCCCGAGTTTCAGGAAGCTACCCTCAAGGAGAAGAGGAGGCTGCAATATGGTGGGCTCTGAATTCCCATTTGTCTTTCATCAGAGATGTTCTACTTATACTCGTGTTATAATCTGTTTAAAGATAATTATTCTATGTGCTAAAAAAATGTCTTTTGAGGCCGGGCGTGGTGTCTCACAACTGTAATCCTAGCACTTTGGGAGGCCGAGGCAGGCGGATTGTGAAGTCAAGAGATCAAGACAATCCTGGCCAATATCGTGAAACCCCATCTCTACTAAAAATACAAAAATTAGCTGGGTGTGGTGGTGCCTGCCTGTAGTCCTGGCTACTCAGCAGGCTGAGGCAAGAGAATCCCTTGAACCCAGGAGGCAGAGGTTGCAGTGAGCCAAGATCTCGCCATTACACTTCAGCCTGGTTGACAGAGTGAGACTCTGTCTCAAAAAAACCAACAGTATACTATGCTGTCTTCCAAGTCTGATAATGAGAAATAGCCAGCTAAAATAGCACCAATAGTGTATTCTGGGATATACTCATCTTAAAATTTGACAGCATTAAAAACAAACATATGATAAAACTAATGAAGATTACTTTGTTTTATGGTAATGAAATGCCGATGAAAAAGATCATTCTGTATATTTCTCATGCATGCTCTGCCTCCCAAAAAAATTAGTTTTGCTGATAATATTGCTAATCTTTGTGTGAACTTATGTTTGCTTTATTTTCTAAGGAAAAACAGCATTATTATGTCATCGTACTTCATAAATCATGTAAACATAATTACTAGTGTCAATCTGTTAGGTATTATCATCACTTCTATAATACAACTATAGTCTGGATTTCCATTCAAAGTTTATAAATTCATCTTTATGGCCAGGTGCGGTGGCTCATGCCTATAATCCAAGCACTTTGGAGGCCAAGGCAGGCGGATCACCTGAGATAGGGAATTCAAGACCACCCTGACCAACATGGTGAAACCCCGTCTTTAAAAAAAAAAATTAAAAATAAATAAATAAATAAAAATAAATTCACCTTTATTTTGCAATTGCTAATTTACTACTGTTAAGCAGAACAAATTAGGAGATACAGAACTTTTATTTTTAGCTAGTTATTATTAGAAATACTGTTCTTATTTTCATAATGCGATTTTATTTATTTATTTATTTATAGACAGCATCTCACTCTGTTGCCCAGGCTGGAGTGCACTACAGCCTGGGCAACAAGAGTGAAACTCCGCCTCAAAAACAACATCGACAACAAAAATTTAGGGTGTAGAAGTACAGATTTCCTAAAGGCATATATTATGTAGTGGTGAAGTCTAGGCTTTAATATAGGTTCTTGTTAAAGTTACCTCAGTTCTTTTTTTTATTTTTTATTTTTTTACCTCAGTTCTTTAATTCTGAGAACTCACAGAAATCACTTTACACTGTGCAACACCAAAGTTAAATTCATCTTTTTATAATTTTTTTTTTGAGAGGGAGTCTCACTCTGTCGCCAGGCTGGAGTGCAGTGGCTCGTTCTTGGCTCACTGCAACTTCCGCCTCCCAGTTCAAGCGATTCTCCTGCCTCAGCCTCCCAAGCAGCTGGTACTACAGGCATGTGCCACAACGGCTGGCTAATTTTTTGTATTTTTAGTAGAGACAAGTTTTCACCATGTTAGCCAGGATGGTCTCAATCTCCTGAACTCGTGATCCACCTGCCTTGGCCTCCCAAAGGGCTGGGATTACAGGCATGAGTCACTGAGCCCGGCCAAGAAGTTCTTTTTTTTTTTTTCCAGACAAAGTTTCACTCTTTTTGCCCAGGCTGGAGTGCAATGGAAGGATCTTGGCTCACTGCAACCCTTGCCTCCTGGGTTCAAGCTATTCTCCTGCCTCAGCCTCTCAAGTAGCTGGGATTACAGACGTATGCCACCACGTCTGACTAATTTTTTGTATTTTTAGTAAAGATGGGGTTTCATCATGTTGGCCAGGCTGGTCTCAAACTCCTGACCTCAGGTGATCCAACCACCTCGGCCTCCCAAAATGCTGGGATTACAGGCATGAACCACTGAGCCCAGCCTTGTCTGATGTTTTTCTAATCATTAGAGTTGAGCTATAGGTTTTATGGAGGGAGATCATGGAAGTGAAGTAGCATTGTCATCATACCATATTCAGGGTACTTGATAGCCACATGATTGTCACTAATTATGTTAATCTTGATCACCTGGCCAATATTTGTCAGCCTTCTACATTGTCAAATTACTTTTTCTTTCCTGTACTCTTTGGAAGCAAGTCCCCAAGTGTAGCACTACACTCGGGGTGTGGTAATAGTGGTTGCGGTGGTGAATTAAGCTCTACCACCTTGATGAGGAATTATCAGTTTAAATCATTTGGAATTCTTGTGTGCAGTGGATATTTATCTTCTCTTCCATTTCTGTATTTATTCAATACTTTATATCAGTATGGATTCATGGACATTTATTCTACACATTTTTTCTTCTTTTTTTTTTTGAGACAGGGTTTCACTCTGTTGCCCAGGCTGGAGTGTAGCAGTGTGATCTCAGCTCACTGCAACCTCTGCCTCCCAGGTTCAAACGATTTTCCTGCCTCAGCCTCCAGAGTAGCTGGGATTACAGGTATTCGCCACCATGCCCAGCTAATTTTTAGTAGAGATGGGGTTTCTCCATTTTTTTTTTTTTTTTTTTTTTTTGAGACAGAGTTTTACTTTTGTTGCCCAGGCTGGAGTGCAATGGACCAATCTCGGCTCCCCGTAAACTCCACCACCTGGGTTCAAGTGATTCCCTGCTGAGTAGCTGGGATTATAGGCATGTACCACCATGCCCAGCTAAATTTTTTGTATTCTTAGTAGAGACGGGGTTTCTCCATGTTGGTCAGGTTGGTCTGGAACTGGTTCACCTCAGGTGATCCGCCCACCTCAGCCTCCAAAAAACTGAGATTACAGGCATGAGCCACTGTGCCTGGCCTGTGGCTTTTCTTTGTCTTTTTTTTTTTTTACATACTTTTTTTTACTTTCTAGTACTACAAACGCGCCAGCCTCATCTTGTATATTCCCTGGTCCAATCCTAGAGGAGCCATTTCTCCAAAGAGCTGTAGTTCCTTAATTGGAGAATGGTATTAGAAACCTAGATGTGAGGCTGGAGTGGTGGCTCATGCCTGTAATCCCAGCACCATGTTGATCAGGCTGGTCTTGAACTCCTGACATCAAATGATCCACCTGCCTCAGCCTCCCAAAGTGGCCTCCCAAAGTGCTGGGATTACAGTCATTAGCCACCATGCCCGGCCCTGTTGCCACATTTTACTGAGGAAGAACTAATTTCATTTTTCCAGGAACCTTAAAATGTTAGGGAGGTGAGAGATGACAACTAAATCCCAGAGGAAAAGGAAAGCTGGAATCAGGTGCCATGTTTCATGCCTATGGGAGGCCAAGTCAGGAGGATCACTTGAAACCAGGAGTTTGAGACCAGCCTGGACAACATAGCAAGAGCCTCATTTCTTTTTTCTTTTTCTTTTCTTTCTTTCTTTCTTTTTTTTTTTTTTTTGATGGAGTTTCACTCTTGTTGCCCAGGCTGGAGTGCAATGACATTTTCTTGGCTCACTGTAACCTCTGTCTTTGGGGTTCAAGTGATTCTCCTGCCTCAGCCTCCCAAGTATCTGGGATTACAGGCGCATGCCACCACACCTGGCTAATTTTGTATTCTTAGTAGAGACAAGGTTTCTTCATGTTGGTCAGGCTGGTCTCAAACTACTGATCTTAGGTGATCTGCCTGCTTCGGCTTCCCAAAGTGCTGGTATAACAGGCGTGAGCCACCATGCCTGGCCGCAAGACCCTCATTTGTACAAAAAATAAAAGAAGGATCGTCAGGTGGGATAAACCTTACCTCTTCCTCCTTTGGAGGACAGATAAAATGTGATGATTGGAGACGCATGAAACTTTTTAATCAAAAAAATATTTAAAAAATAAAATAAAAGAAGGATGGGAGCAGTGAAAGGCTGAGGTGGGAGAATCTCCTGAGCCTAGGAAGTCAAGACTACAGTGAGCTGTGATCGTGCCACTGCACTCTAGCCTAGGTGATGAAGCAAAACCCCATGTCAAAAAAAAAAAATTAAAATAAAAAAAATAAAAACAAAGGAAAGGGGGCACTGGTCATTGCCCTTCCAGGCAAATGTGTTGAAAGAGGAGATGAAGCTAGGCACGGTGGCTCACGCCTGTAATTCCAGCACTTTGGGAGGCTGAGGCCGGCAGATCACCTGAGGTTGGGAGTTTGAGACCAGCCTGCCCAACATGCAGAAACCCCATCTCTACTCAAAACACCAAATTAGCCGGGTGTGGTGGCACGCGCCTATAATCCCAGCTACTCTGGAGGCTGAAGCAGGAGGTTGCAGTAAGCCAAGATCATGCCACTGCACTCCAGCCTGAGTGACAGAGCGAGACTCCATCTCAAAAAAAAAAAAAGAGGAGATGAGAGTAGCAAATGAACGTAAGGTCTTTTATCAGTTATGCCTCTTGTTTACTGGTAGAGTTCACTCAAGACTGGGGACTTCTTCACTTAAAGATGAGTCCACACAAGGAGTGTGCTTCAGTTTCTCACTTTAAGACTTCTTTGAATACTGTAAAATAAATTATATTTTTATGATTCCAATTATGTTGTTTATGCGATCTATTAAGGCAGAAGCTGGGCATGGTGGCATGGCTATTGTCCCAGCAACCTGAGAGGCTGAGGTAGGAGTATACAAAATTAGCTGGGCACGGTGGCACACACCTGTAGTCCCAGCTACTTGGGAGGCAAAGGTAGGAGGATCAGCCGGGCACGGTGGCTCATGCCTGTAATCCCAGCACTTTGGGAGGCCAAAGTGGTTGGATTGCTTGAGGTCAGGAGTTCAAGGCCAGCCTGGCCAATATGGCAAAACCCTGTCTCTACTAAAAACACAAAAATTAGCCAGGCATGGTAGTGTGTGCCTGTAATTCCAACTAGTTGGGAGTCTGAGGCAGGAGAATCGCTTGAACCCGGGAGGCAGAGGTTACAGTGAGCCAAGTTCACCCCACTGCACTCCAGCTTGGACAACAAAGCAAGACTCCATCTCAGAAAAAAAAAAAAAAAAAAGGTAAGAGTACCTTTGAGCCCAGGATAGAATCGTTGCAGTGATTCTTCCCAGCTAGAATCATTTCAGTGAGCAATGATTGCACTACTGTGTTCCAATCTGGGTGACAGAGTGAGACCAAGAGAAAAAAAAGCACAGTTCCCTTTTTCCTCATTAGAAGCTACTTTTCATTTCTTAGAAATATTTAAATTTTACTAACGTGTCTGTGTCTGAGCAGAAGAAGGGAAAACACAGTATATCATGAGTAGCCATTGAGTTCACCATAAAACTCCCAAACAGAATTGAGGAACTTGTTATATTCTGTAACACTTGTTACATTCAAGAGTTTTACAGAGAGGAGTATGACTTATTTTTTTTTTATTTTTATTTTTTAAAGAGACAGGGTCTCGCTATGTTGCCCAGGCTGGAGTGCAGTGGCTATTCACAGGCGTGATCCCACTACTGATCAGCACGGGAGTTTTAACCTGCTCCATTTCCAACCTGGGCCGGTTCACCCCTCCTTAGGCAACCTGGTAGTCCCCCGCTCCCGGGAGGTCACCATATTGATGCCGAACTTAGTGCAGACACCGTATTGGCATAGCACACCACAGCCCAGAACTCCTGGACTCAAGAGATCCTCCAGCCTCAACCTTTTGAATAGCTGGGACTACAGGCACACGCCACCGCGCCCGGCAAGAAGTATGACTTATAATAAACAGTTTGGAAAGCTGAGTCTTGAAGATCTTTTTTTTTTTTTTTTTTGCGGGATCTACAAATAATTTTATTGAAATTGAACAAAGAACACAAGTCTTCCTAGGCTGGGGCTGCCCTCCCCAAGCCATTTCTCACACTCTAGAAGCACAGAGCTTGCACAGTATTTTAAAAAAAAAAGTCACCTCTATATAGAAATCAGACTCTGCCATGACATCATCATGGACTAGTTACAAACCTTCACATTATATGTATTCCTTTCACTGTTTTCCCTCCTTTCTTTCCCCACCCAGGGGCTCCAGTACTTTTCCCTGACTGATCCTGAAGCCGGAGGGGAGGGGTGGGGGGATGGTTACTGTAAGGGAAGAGGTGGTAGGCTACTCATAACTACTGGCACCAGCCTTAGGGTGTTGTCCCTTACCATAAGGTGGTAAACAGTCCCCTCCAATTGGTGGGGGGGGGTGGAGGACTTGGTGCAAAGGCATGGGGTATTAGACAGAATAGGTGGGTTGGAGTAACTCCCCATAGGCACAAGCATCCGCAGCCTGTCCTGACCCAAGCCTGCACCCTCTCAACTCCTCAACCAGGGGTTTGGGGGTGGGGGGAAACAACTAGTTGCAGTAGGGGGATCAGCCCAGCCCTGGGTAGTGGGAGAATCCCCCACCCGGTCCCCACTCCTATCAATAGCCAGCAAACTGTCCATCCATCTGAAGGTGGGAACAAATGGTAGGTAGGTGGGAAGAATCAGGCTGGCACTGTCCCCAGCCTCTGTCCAACACAGGAGGAATCGAGGTAGCAAATGGCTGAAACGCTCTGACTAGGGGTCAAAAGGGAAGTGAAGGAAAGGACAGTGCCCACGGCCTAGGGGCTGGAAGAAGGCAGACCTTGCTTGTAAAGTGCTGTAGCCTCTAGCAGGGCTAGGCCCCAGGCAAACTTTGAAGAAAGCAGACCAGCCAAGGAACCGGGTACCGGGCATTCCTGACTGGTATATGCCCTGCCATGCTTCTTGCAGGGGTGGCTGGGGAGAGTGGGGTGCTAATCTTTCATTAGCCTTCACCAGCCACCACCCACCTCTTGTCCACACACAAACCAACGCCCAACCCATACTGTGGGACTGACCGGCTCACAGCTGAAGGTTATGGGCCAACAGAGTTTATTCAGGGTTGTGGCCCCAGCCTGGGCTCCTCAATGGAGGCCACACCTTGAGCCTGGGAGTTTCTTGCTGGGGCAAGGGGTGCTTCTGTCTGCCACCTCCCAGGCTCACACCTCATAGAGGATCACAGAAAAATCCACGTGGATGCGGTGGGCTATCCAGCATCACGATGACCTAAGAAATCAGATTCTTATGAACTCGCCTCAGCTTGGCAGGCTTCTGCCGGTTCTGAGTGACGATTCTCTCCTCATAGAACTCGTGAGCCAGATCCCCGTCCTCATCATAGAACATGGAGCCGCGGCGCGTGAATACGAAGTGCGGCACAGCTCCGCCCCAGGCCACACCAAAGCTTGCTCAGCGCCTGCTGCCTCTGAGCCGCCGCCCCCGGCCGCAGAGGTGAAGGGCCGCAGGCCGCGAGCTTTGGAGCCGCTGGCGCCCGTGTCAGGGCCGCCGGTGCACGGCTGGCCCCGCGGCCGCTC
Organism: Plecturocebus donacophilus; assembly: GCA_004027715.1. Taxonomy (NCBI): domain Eukaryota; kingdom Metazoa; phylum Chordata; class Mammalia; order Primates; family Pitheciidae; genus Plecturocebus; species Plecturocebus donacophilus. Next base: position 1,725 of record PVKP010050646.1, on the reverse strand, counting down.
TGCTCACAGCCAGTCGGCGCCACCACACCCTGCCCCAGCAGTGGCTCGCAGGTGCCGCCGCCGCCTTCCGCAGGCTCAGTCCTGAGGACCTTTTCAAGAGCCTAAGCCACCGACTCCTGCTTCAAAGAATACAAAGATACAGCCTTTTCCAAGTGAATATCCCTAATTTCTCAGATAAAGGCATTGCAAACTGAGTGGTTCCCACCTTCTTAACTCCTTCCATTCCTGGCCATACTGCTCTCCAGTCCTGCTAGTTTCAGCATTATCCCATGAACGTTTTCTACGTTTTCTTAATAAGCCCGGAATACTTTCCTCTCATGTCCTCAACAAAGTTCTACTTATTTATTACCTTAACTCAGATGTCATCTCTGACATGAAAATGTACCCTCAATCTTCCCAGATAGAATGAATTACCTATAATGTATGTACTTGTCTCTTCTATTAGCTAATGAAGATTTGAAATGTGTCTAATTCATCTGTGCATCTCTAGAGCCCATTGTAGAACAGGCATTCAATAAATGTTTGTCAACTAATTGACAGAGGAATTAATATATTGACAAAAACTTGTTTCAGATGCTGTTTGGTGAAGAATAGAACTTGCTCCTAGGTAAATAATTGAAGAATTTAGAGAAGACACTGCAGTGAGGGCCCAGATACCTAGGTTCTCTGATTGTACCTCAGCCACCATCTACATAATCTTAGAAAAATCACTTCAGGGCCGGCCACGATGGCTCACGCCTGTAATCTCAGCACTTTGGGAGGTCGAGGTGGGCTGATCACTTGAGGTCAGGAGTTTGAGACCAACCTGCCCAACGTGGCAAAACCCTGTCTCTACTAAAAATACAACAATTAGCCAGGCATGGTGGTGCACATCTATAATCCCAGTTACTCAGGAGGCTGGGGCAGGAGAATCGTTTGAAACCAGAAAGCAGAGGTTGCAGTGAGCTGAGATCGCGTCACTGCACTCTAGCTTGGGCAAAAGATCAAGACTTCGTCTGAAAAAAGAAAGAAAGAAAGAAAATCAGCTCAGAAAATTGAAGTGATTTTTTTTTTTTTTGAGATGTCTCACTCTTTCCCCCAGGCTAGAGTGCAGTGGCCTGATCTCCGCTCAGGCTCACTGATTCTCCTGCTCCAGCCTCCTGAGTAGCTGGGACTACCAGGCACCTGCCACCACGCCCGGCTAATTTTTGTATTTTTAGTAGAGACAGGATTTCACCACATTGGCCAGGCTGGTCTCGAACTCCTGACCTCAAGTGATTAGCCCGCCTTAGCCTCCCAAAGTGCTGGAATTACAGCCATGAACCACCTTGACTGACCTCTGAGCCAATTTCTTAATACAATTAAAAGGTTTTAATTGATCAATTATTCTCAGCCTGGAATGGGATCAGCCTCCAGTGTTTTGGGTCAGAAAAATCGTTGTGGTCTTCTGATAAAATGATTAGTAATCCTATGAAATTCTGAATATTGGCTTTATGGGAAGCTTATGGCTCAGCTATAAATTTCAAGAATATTTTATCCACTGCCATATATTCTGTTATTTCCATTTATGTTTCATACTATTTCTATATCTCTTATATTCATACTTATAATTAAACAGGCTGGCCAACATGGTGAAACCCCATCTCTACTGAAAATACAAAAATTAGCTGGGCATGGTGGTGTGCACCTGTAGTCCCAGCTTCTCCGGAGGCTGAGGCAGGGGAATCACTTGAAGCCAGTAGGTGG
>PVKP010050645.1:0-13305 GCA_004027715.1 Plecturocebus donacophilus | reverse complement strand
TAGGTTGAAAGTTGTTTTCTTTAAGGATGTTGAATGTTGGCCCCCACTCTCTTCTGGCTTGTAGGGTTTCTGCTGAGAGATCTGCTGTGAGTCTGATGGGCTTCCCTTTGTGGGTAACCCGACCCTTCTCTCTGGCTGCCCTTAGCATTTTCTCCTTCATTTCAATCCTGGTGAATCTGACGATTATGTGCCTTGGGGTGGCTCTTCTTGAGGAATATCTCTGTGGTGTTCTCTGTATTTCCTGGACTTGAATATTGGCCTGCCTTGCTAAGTTGGGGAAGTTTTCCTGGATAATATCCTGAAGAGTATTTTCCAGCTTGGATTCGTTCTCTTTGTCACATTCAGGTACACCTATCAAACGTAGATTAGGTCTTTTCACATAGTCCCATATTTCTTGGCGACTTTGTTCATTCCTTTCTACCCTTTTTTCTGTCATCTTGCCTTCTCGTTTTATTTCATTGAGTTGATCTTCGACCTCTGATATCCTTTCTTCTGCTTGGTCAATTCGGCTGTTGAAACTTGTGCATGCTTCGTGAAGTTCTCTTGTTGTGTTTTTCAGCTCCATCAATTCACTTATGTTCTTCTCTAAGTTGTCCATTCTCGTTAACATTTCGTTAAATCTTCTTTCAATGTTCTTAATTTCTTTGCATTGGGTTAGAACATGTTCTTTTAGCTCACAGAAGTTTCTTATTATCAACCTTCTCAAGCCTGATTCTGTGAGTTCATCACACTCATCCTCCATCAAGCCTTGTTCTCTTGCTGATGAGGAGCTGTGATTCCCTGTAGGAGGAGAGGCATTCTGATTTCGGGTGTTCTCAGCCTTTTTGCACTGGTTTCTTCCCATTTTTGTGGATTTATCCACCTGTCGTCTTTGTAATTGCCGACTTTCAGAGTGGGTCTCTGAGTGGGCGTCCGGCTTGTTGGTGATGAAGTTTTTTCTGTTTCTTCGTTTTCCTTCAGGGGCGCCCCTTCCCCACAGAGCTGGGCCTTCCCGGGTTCAGCTGTGCTTTCTCCGTCCTCAGCGCTTCCAATTGCTGTTCTCCTTGTGGGGATTGGACCAGCCGAGCCCGACTAAAAGGGCATCCAGTCCCGTACAATCCGCACCGAGAAGCGCCGCGCCAGCCAAAAGTGTCGCGCTGGCGACCCGGGTGGCTCCTTCGCCGGGAATCTCCCAGTCTGTGGGCATCAAAAATTCATCTGCAATTGCGGCGTCCACTTGCTCTCTGCGCTTTCACTGGGAGCTACAATCCTGAGCTGCTGCTACGTGGCCATCTTGGATCTCTCTCTCGCCTGAAGAATTTCTGAAGCCTTAGAATGATTCTGAACTATCTCATGAAGACTTGACATACTTCTCTTATCCACATCACTATTAAATACACAATCAAATAAAACTTATATTACTTGCACCTTTCTATGCCCAGTTACTGTGTTTGAAAGTGAGAGGCTGATACTGAATTAACAGTAGTGAACATAGAATGTTAAGAACTATATAAAGACCTTTAAAATGTTTCTTTTCAAGTGAGTATCATCCTTTGATCTTTATGTGTTTTTTACTCCAGGAAGGAACTTGAAACAAAGGAATTTTTTACTGGTACTGAGTTCCAGGATGCCTTAGCTAAAGAAATGGCCAAAGAAGAGAAAAAGCATGAGCAAGTGATAAAAGACTACCAAGAGAAAATTGATGTGTTAAACCAGCAGTATATGGACTTAGAAAATGAATTCCGTGTTGCTTTAACTGTTGAAGCCAGAAGATTTCAAGATGTAAGAATTGGCACCCAGCTCTTTATTGAAAACAGAATCAGTAAGATATGGTTTGATGAGAGGACTTTGTTTTAGAAACATAGCTGTGTTAAACATTGGCTTTATAATCTTAAGTAAAATATATAAATTCTTAGAGGCCTTAGTTTCCTCAAATAAATAATAGCTACTCTTTACTGCTCTTGCAAAAACTAAGTAAGATTATAAATGTTGAAGTCAAGAGAGCATTGGAATAGGAATCAAAGAACCTGAATTCCCTCCTATTACTATAGAGCAGGGATTGGCAAAACTAAAGCCCCCAGGCCAAATATGGCCCACTGCCTATTGTTTTTTTTTTTAAGTAAAGCTTTATCGAAACAGAGCCATGCTCATTTTTTACGTATTATCTATGGCTGCTTTTGTATTACAAAAGCATAGTTGAGTACTTTCTTTTTTTTTTTTTTGAGATGGAGTCTGTTGCCCAGGTTGGAGTGCAGTGCAGTGGCATGATCTCAGCTCACTGTAACTTTCGCCTCCTGAATTCAAGCAATTCTTCTATCTCAGCCTCCTGAGTAGCTGGGACTATAGTCACATGCCACTATGCCCAGTTAATTTTTGTATTTTTAGTAGAGACAGTATTTTACTATATTTATTGGTCAAATTGGTCTCAACTGCTGACCTCAGGCCATCCACTCTCCTCATCCTCAGCCTCCTAACGTGCTGGGATTATAGGCATGAGCCACCATGCCCGACCGTAGTTGAGTACTTTCAACAGAGTTTATATGGCCTGGCCTGTATAGCCTAACAGTTTACTATCTGGCACTTTCTAGAAAAAGTTTGGTAACCCCTGCTATAGAGGAATAATTGTGCTCCTCAGACCAGTCCCACCCAGTGTGCATTAGATCCCATTTCCTCCTGCCTACTTAAAGATATGGCTTCAGTAAGTCTTCTGTCTTGCTCTCATATATCTGCAATTTTCCCCTTTATATTGGATCATTCCCTTCAGCATACAAACATGCTTTGATTTCTCTCATCTTAAGAAAACTCATTCCATTTCTTCCTTTGACTACGTTATTTCTCTCCTTCCATTTGCAATAGAACATCTCAAAATTGTGCATTGCTATCTTTGATTTCTCTCCTTCTCTCCAACCTGCTCTCATCAGGCTTCTATTGCTATTGCTATACTAGCATTGCTCTATCAAAGCCACCTGCTATGTCTACACTATGAAAGTCATAGTGTGACAAATTTGATAGTCAAATTTGTCCTCATCTGATTTGACCTAGGTGCAGCAATAGACAGGGTCAATAGCTTTCTCCCCTTCCATACTCCTTCTTTGCTTGGTTTCCAGCACAATGCATTTCCTGGTTTTCTGGGCTTTCCGTTATGTCACTTTTCAGTCTCTTTTTGTTAGTTTCTCTTACTTTCTCCATAATCTCATTATTGCAATGCCCAAGTTTTCAGTCCTTAAATTCCTTTTGTTTTTTTATAAACATTCATTCTCTTGGTAAACTCCTCCAGCGTCATCATATCCCCAGCCTAGACATTTTACATGAATTCCAAACTTCTGTGTGTAACTACCTATTTAACATACTCTACTAACTGCTGATTTTCCTCGCAAACCTTCTACTCTGACATTTTTCCCATCCCAGTTAAAGACAACTCCATCCTTCTAGGTGCTTAGGCCAAAAACAAAGTCATTGTTGATTACTTTTTCTCTGACACTACATATTCAGTACCTCAAGAGATTCTGTCGTCATTATTTTAAAAATATACATGTGGCCATTTCTTACCACCTCTAACACAGCCACTCTTGTATGTCACATTATCTTGTATTATATGAAGAGCTTTCAAGTTAATCTTCCTGCCTTCATCCTTCCCCTACACACCTCTGTTTATGCCAAACACAGCAGCTAGAATATTATTTAAAATATATGTTTAGTAATATGACTCCTCAAAGAATTCCATTTTCCCTCCATTTTATTCAGAGTAGTGATCAAAACACTTCACAATCTAGCCCTCTGATTTCATCTGCTATTACCCTCCCCTTTATTTATGCCCCAGTGACGCCACCCTTCTTCCTACTCCTCCAGCATATCAGGCACATTCCTGCCTAGAACACTCCTTTCCCACACATTCGCCTGGCTCCATTCCTTACTTTTTTCCAGTCATTACTCCATTGTTACCTTCTCAATGTTTATGCCGGTTAAAATTGAACCCACATCTCTCAACACTTCACAAACCTTTTACCCAAGCATATTATACATCTAACACGATATATAATTTATTATGCTTGTTGTTATGTTGTCAGTTCCTGCCACCTAGAATTTAAGTTTTACAAAAGCAAATTTTAATCTGTATACTCATTGATGCATTTCAGTGACTAGAACAATATCTGGCCACCCAGGCTGGAGTGCAGTGGTGGGATCTCAGCTCACTGCAAACTCTGCTTCCCAGGTTCAAGCGATTCTCCTCCCTCGGCCTCCCAAGTAGCTGGGATTACAGGCGCTTACCACCACACCTGGCTAATTTTTGTATTTTTAGTGGAAATTGGGTGTTACCATTTTGGCCAGGCTGGTCTGAAACTCCTAACCTCAATTGATCTGCCCTCCTTGGCCTCCCAAAGTGCTGGAATTACAAGTATGAGCCACCATGCCTAGCTCGAACAAATGATTTCTGGCTTTAGATTTGACACTAATTCCCTGGATCACTTTCATCATCTGGAAATTAGTAGATTGAAACAGATTATCTTTAAATTTTTTTCTTTTGCTAAAACTGTGATTCTAAGAAAGATGTAAACTATTTCCAGAAGCATATATTTTCTAATTATTTGGAGAACTGCTATTTATAATACAATTTTGAAATATAGGTTAAAGATGGTTTTGAAAATGTTGCAACTGAGTTAGCAAAGAGCAAACACGCTCTTATTTGGGCTCAACGAAAAGAAAATGAGTCTTCCTCTTTAATTAAAGATCTGACCTGTATGGTGAAGGAACAAAAAACAAAACTTGCAGAAGTTTCCAAATTGAAACAAGAAACAGCAGCAAATTTACAGGTAAGACTTTGCAACATTATTAAATTTTTTATATTATTTTCTCAGGTGGATTGTTACAATTTTAGGAAGTATACAAAAGGAACTTTTAAATGATACTTATTATATATTGCATATAAGAACAAAAACTAAAGAAATTAAACTCTTGATTTCACAGATTGTATTGCTTACATCAAGATAGCATTTAGGTAAAATAGGTGAACTAATTTTAAGAAACATGTTCAATTAAATAGGTGCCAGGAGTACAGTGATGCAGCAAAAATTGTGAAAGTGATACTCAAATGGTTAAAGTTTGGGAAGCACCACTTGGATAGCTGATAAGAATTTTGTGGTGGTGATGCTGATAGTTTTAGATATACTTAGGTGTAATAATCTGTAAATTAATGTCTTTATTGCTGTTGTCTCAATTTTAAACATTAATACTGTTTTATCCAAAATAACTTATTTCTGGAAAATGACTTTTAGACTATTGATAAATGCTTGGTGAAAATTTTTGAGTTTTACAGGTATAGTTGCTCTTTAACAATTTTAGAATAAAATTCATATTGTTTAAAGGAGTGGCCTCTTAAATTTGGCTGTTTATTTCGTGACCTACATTTGTCTTTAGTTAGTAAAACTAAAACTTCTATGTAAAATTTGGTAATGTTTAGTTATATTTGCTTAAATAACATTTTTTCTTATTATAAGATGGAAAAAATAGAAAATAAAGAAGCACTTAATATAATAATTCTTTTTTTATTTTTTCGGGGAATACAGAATCAAATCAACACCCTTGAAATTTTAATTGAAGATGACAAGGAAAAGAGTATTCAAATAGAACTTCTCAAGCACGAAAAAGTCCAGCTTATTTCTGAGCTAGCAGCAAAGGAATCACTAATACTTGGTTTAAGGACAGAAAGAAAAGTATGGGGACATGAACTGGCACAACAGGGTAAAATTCTCAGATTTTCAAAGGGAAAATAGCTTTTACTTATAAACGAGCAAATCTGAGTATTGGAAAGAAAAAGACTTGACTCTGCCTAAAGATGCCCAGAAAGAAGGTGACCCTTTATCTGGAGGGCTAAGTAGGCATTTGCCAGCCCGGGGGAAATGCAGACCTCTTAGGAAATGGGAAATAGTTTATTACACCAATGAAGAAATTATGGCTCTTATTTTTTCAAATTTTTTTCCGATGATAATTTGACTACTTTTCTGAACCCTGTGTACTTTTACAATGCAACGTCTAAATATATTGGTTTTGTTTTGTTTTGAGAGATTTGCTGTTATTGCCCAGTCTGGAGTGCAGAGGCACAATCTCGGCTCACCAAGACCTCTCCTGGGTTCAAGCGATTTTTCCTGCCTCAGCCTCCTGAGTAGCTGGGATTACAGGCATGTACCACCACATCTGGCTAATTTTGTATTTTTAGTAGAGACAGGGTTTCTCCATGTTGGCCAGGCTGGTCTCGAACTCCTGACCTCAGGTGATCCACCTGCCTGGGCCTCCCAAAGTATTCAGATTACAGGCGTGAGCCACTGTATCCAGCCTAAATATATTGTTTTAAAAAAAGTTTTTTTTTAAGATGGAGTTTCACTGTTGTTGCCTAGGCTGGAGTGCAATGGCATGATCTCGGCTCACTGCAACCTCTGCCTTCTGGGTTCAAGCAATTCTCCTGCCTCAGCCTCCCAAGTGGCTGCGATTACAGGCATGTGCTACCATGCCTGACAAATTTGTGTATTTTTAGCAGAGACAGGGTTTCCCTGTGTTGGCCAGGCTGGTCTTGAACTCCCAACCTCAGGTGATCCGCCCACTTCGGCCTCCCAAAATGCTGAGATTACAGGTGTGAGCCACTGTACCCAGCCAGAAATAATTCTTATACAGTGATTTTAAGTTATTTCTACAGTATACACATTTTCTGATATATGCAACATTTATTGTGTATGCAAAAATTAAAATATATGAATGAAAACTAGGTTTCAGTAAACCCTCAGTCTCATTCCCTTTCATATCACTGTAAAGCAAGAGATATATACTGGGGTTTTTTTGTTTGTTTGTTTTGCATTCACAGATACCTTTAAAATTATGAATAGCTAGATATTTAGTCTTTTTTTTTTGAGACAGAGTCTCACTTTGTCCCCCAGGCTAGAGTGCAGTGGTACAATCTTGGTGCACTGCAACTCCACCTCCCAGGTTCAAGCAATTCTCCTACGTCATTCCCCATAGTAGCTGGGATTACAGGCATGCACTACCACACCAACTAATTTTTTTTTTTTTTTTTTTTTTTGTATTTTTAGTAGAGACAGGGTTTCACCATGTTGTCCAGGCTGGTTTCAAACTCCTGACCTCAAGTGATCCACTCAGCTAGGCCTCTCAAAGTGCTAGGATTACAGGTGTGAGCAGCTGTGCCCAGCCAAGATATTTGGCCTTAATGGAGCATTGCTTATTTGTTCATTCCCTGTAGGAATTTTTAATATGCTCTTTTTTTATTTGAATGCCATAACATGAATTAATATTACATATCTGAGTTACTTGTTCTCAACTTTATTTGTGGTTTCAGGTTTTATAATAGCCACAAGTGTTTAAGAGGCCTTTTTGTTTGCTTCCTCTCTCCTCTTAGTATTTCCGTATTATAAGCTACGTTTCTTTATTTAGTTTTTATTATTATTATATTATAGATTGTTAGAGTTTCATAAGATACAAACCCCCAAGGTGTTTTAAAGTTTGTAATTGATGATTTTTGTTTCTTAGGATCTTATCTAGCTCAAAATCGTGGAAAATTGGAGGCTCAAATTGAAAGTTTATCTAGAGAGAATGAATGTTTGCGAAAGACAAATGAAAGTGATAGTGATGCATTAAGAATAAAGTGTAAAATCATAGAAGACCAAACTGAAACTATTAGAAAATTAAAAGATGTAAGTTTGACATTTTATTTTGGTTAAAGAGCAAATGACAGCTTAAAAAATCTGGAGATCAAAATATCCAAAAACTGTTTTTCCGTGTTTCCCAACTGTTGTCAAATTTAGAGTAGACTATCATGTATTTCTTTTTATAATATTTGCCCCTTTGCTCTTAAAAAGGTCTACATGATATTTATTAATTTGGAATGAACTTACTTAAGAATTTAATGGAGAATCTTATTACGGCCTTTGGAATAACTGTAAATACTCAGTGTCAATCAAGGATTAGGAATCACAAGAAAATGAACCTTTTATGTGTTTAAAATGTTATTTTAAAGGATAAATTAAACCATATCTAATTAACCAGCATATGAAGCATTTAAAGTTAATAAAAACAAAGTACCAATTTTTTTCTTGAAGTGCTTACAAGAAAAGGATGAACACTTCAAAAGATTACAAGAAAAGATCACAGAAATAGAAAAATGCACTCAAGAACAACTTGACGAAAAATCTGCACAATTGGATGAGGTACTTGAGAAGCTGGAAAGGCACAATGAAAGAAGAGAAAAACTAAAACAACAGTTGAAAGGAAAGGAAGTAGAACTTGAAGAAATTAGAAAAGCTTACAGGTATTATACAGTATAGTATTTCCCATTGAGAAATAAAATGTGGCTTAATAATTTCATAAACCCAATTTATTTTTCCAATTCTCATATTAGTACACTGAATCAGAAGTGGCATGATAAAGGAGAACTTCTGTGTCATCTTGAAACACAAGTAAAAGAAGTGAAAGAAAAATTTGAAAACAAGGAAAAGAAACTTAAAGCGGAAAGAGACAAAAGTATTGAACTACAAAAGTAAGCATTAAATTCTAAAGGATTTGAGATCTTAATTGTAAACACTGTGGGATAGGTGAAATCTGTGTAAAGAGAGGAGGGCTAAAAATCATGTAGGACAAAGTTATTTGCCAAGAAGTTTATTTCCATTTCATCTGTAAAATGAAGATAGCAGTAGCATCTACCTTAAATGTTAGATAAGAGGTTGACATTTTTTATATATGTGTGATATATATATTATATATATCTATCATATATATATATATAAAATATAGGTATTATATAATAATATATCATTTATGAATAGATATGGATTATATGAATTATCTAGTTCTCATAACAGTGCCTGACACATAAGAATTGCTACATGAAGCTGCGTGAAGTGGCTCACACCTGTAATCCCAGCACTTTGGGAGGCCAAGGTGGGTGGATCACCAGAGATCAGGAGTTTGAGACCAACCTGACCAACACAGTGAAACCTCATCTCTACTAAAAATATAAAAAAAATTAGCCAGGCGTGGTGGCAGTCACCTGTAATCCAGGCTACTTGGGAGGCTGAGGCAGGAGAACCACTTGAACCCGGGAGGTGGAGGTTGCAGTGAGCCGAGCCGAGATTGCACCATTGCACTCCAGCCTGGGCAACGAGAGCAAAACTTTGTCTCAAAAACAAACAAACAAACAAGAATTGCTATATGAACAATTTGTTTTTATTACTGTGATAGTTTTAAACTCTGTTTGAATGAAACCAGCTAGTGATATTTTAGTTGTTGTAAGTGGAATTTTAGGAGTCTGTCAGTTGACTATCAGGGGCATTGAGCTCCTGAGAAGGCTAGAGGACATTTAGATAGCAATGGCCAGCACCAAGCTGAGGATGAGAGCCGATTTTAAAGAGAGGAAATAAAATGTGTACCTGGCTGCCACTGCTATGTGGGTTCCATAAAATACTCAAGAGTAAATAAGGCTTTACTGTATTAAAAAATATAACTAGACTTGTTAAAAATAATTTATAAAGTTGGTACCTTCAAAATTAAGTAGCCCAGCTTAATGATTAGTTCTCATGTCAAGGCAGAGTGCTATAGATAACATGGCTATGGATAACCCAAAAATCTCATTTAAAGATAAGTTCTAATTATATCAACCCTAATGTAACCTGGAATTTGATTTCTTGCTTTGACGCAGTCTAATGGGAAAGTGTTGCTATACTCTGCAGAAAGTTTTGGTTGATAGCACAGTTTCCTGTTGATAGACCCTATTCCACTTGGCCTTTAACCAAATACTAATACAAGAACCTTAGCTTGGAATCTGTTGAAATTTTTTATCCTGCCAGCAACAAATTTACAATTAGAAGTCTTTCAGTTTCTAAAAGAAAGTCATATTCTATAATTAGCAAAAATCTAATAAAAATTATAAAACCCAGCAATCCTTAGAATCTTTTTCATTGCATTATTTATTATACCATTAATATAAAAATACAGACCTGATTTTATACATGAATTGCCTTTATGACTAAGATTGGTATAAATACTTTTTAATTTAATGGAATTGTAATAAAATAAGCCATTTATTGTTAATAATAACAGGTTTTATCGGTATAGCATTTTACAATTTATAGGTCAGTTTCTTCTATCTTATTTTGAACCTAACAATAATCCTGTAAGGTTGGCAGAACAGGCAGGATTATCCTGTTCTATAGTTGAAAAACTCAGTTTGTGACTTGCTTCTAGTCACTTGGCTACTAAGTGGTACAATTTTAAAAAGGCTTTTGATGCATGTTCCTAATGTATAATATTTTATTACTGATTGCTATACCAAAACCAGAAAATGTGCTCTTTTTATAAATGTTACTTTTTTAATAGCATTATTTGTATTTATATAAAGGAATTGGTGTTTTGCCTCTAGTATACTTTCAGCACTAAAATTTTGTGAATACCATTTAATGTGTTTTGTCCACTAAGCATTACCATAAGGAAGCCACAAATACATATTCATAAACTTAAATCATCTGTAATATGCAATTCTCAAAGTATCACACTGAAAATATATGGGGGAAAAAGATTGATAGTAGTCATCATCTGTGAAGGTGCTTATAAACTATACCCTTAAGCCAGATGGTGGCTCACACCTGTAATCCCAGCACTTTGGGAGGCTGAGGCAGGCAGATTGCTTTAGGCCAGGAGTTTGAGACCAGCCTATCCAACATAGTGAAACCCTGTTTCTACTAAAAATACAAAAAAATTAGCTGAGCCATGGTGATGTACAGCCTGTAATCTCAGCTACTTGGGAGGCTGAGGCATGAGAATCACTTGAACCCAGGAGGCAGAGGTTGCTTTGAACCTTTATCATGCCACTGTACTCCAGCCTTGACACAGCAAGACCTTGTCGCAAAATAAAATAAAATAAAACTATACTCTTATACTCAAAATAAATGGGGAAACAGAGTACTCTAAGTTTCAGAAAATGAAAGTATAACAAACATTAGTGATATATTATCCCAGCCTAATTGTTAACTTAGTTGTATATGTGGGTGTTCTTGTTTTTTTAAGGAATGCAATGGAAAAGCTTCAGAGTATGGATGATGCCTTTAAAAAACAAGTTGATGCAATTGTTGAAGCTCATCAAGCTGAAATAGCACATCTGGCAAATGAAAAGCAGAAGTGTATTGATTCTGCAAATTTAAAGGTACTGTAAGTAAAATTCACAGTAATCAGTATATTACATGAATATAGGTAAATAAATTGGATCTTTGAGAATTATGAAGGGCAAAGGCAACATGATCTCATGACCAAATAGATACAAAGAATGTTGCCAAAACTATCATGAAACCAGGCTAAAACGTTGGTAGTACTTACATTCATTGTAGAACATAATTCTAGTTTCTAAACAAAAATTGTACATTTGATTCTAGTGTGCACCTTCTCTGCTCTCTGGATAAAAACTTTATATCAACTAATCTTGGACAGAAGTCTGTTTGGTTGCACATAGCCAGGATGAGAATCTGAATATATTAAACATACTCTATCACCACCTTGGAAAAAGTTATCAAAGAGTACTTCATTTGGGTTCAAGACTATCAGTTTTATTATCTCAATGTTATTAACAAAATCATGAGTTTAGGGTGATGCTAAATCAGAGACAACCATCAGAAGCACCTGTGAAGCGTTTTAATAATACATATTCATGAACTTCCCCCAGAGACTCATCAAGTCTGGAGTCAGGCTCAGGTATTTTTTTAATTCCACAGGTGATTCTTATGTGACCTCTCTGGTGAGATTATTATGATTTTCTATTTTTTCCTGATTCTGAAGTGGTAATAAGAAACTAAGTTATCTGAAAAACTGGAGATCCAGAAATCAGCAACTAGAAAAGAGTTCACCAATAGAAAGGCAAAGTAATACTCGATATAGAAATTATATGGCTGGATGCGATGGCTCAAGCCTGTAATCCCAGCACTGTGGGAGGCTGAGGCTGGTGGATCACTTGAGCTCAGGAATTCAAGACCAGCATGGGCCATATGGTGAAATCCTGTCTCTACTAAAAATACAAAAATTAGCTGGGTGTGGTGGCACATACCTGTAGTCGCATCTTTTGGGGGGGACTGAGGTCACAGGATTACTTTAGCCCAGGAGGCGGAGGTTTCAGTGCACCAAGATTGTGGCACTGTACTCCAGACAGAGCAAGACCCTGTCTCAAAAAAAAAAAAAAAAAAAAAATATATATATATATATATATAATCAAGGTTGTGTGGTTAAATTACATTATTCTCAGGACTCTATGCAAAGAAAAAGAAAAAGAGGGAGTAAGGTCTTTGGAAATAATCACAATGAGTAAGAAGTATAACTTGTCCAAAATTTCGGTTTTTGTTTCATGTAAAGAGATGTTCCAAATGTTTTACTTAAAAAGTACCAAATGTAGGCTGGGCATGGTGGCTTATACTTGTAATCCCAACACTTTAGGAGGTTGAGGTGGGAGGGTCACTCAAGACCAGGAGTTCAAGACCAGCCTGGGTAACATAACCAGACATCTACTCTACAGAAAAATTTGTTAATTAGCCTGGCATGGTGGTACAAACCTGTAGACCTGTGTACTCCGGAGGCTGAGATGGAAGGATTGCTATGGTGAGCTATGATCATACCACTGCACTCAAGCCTGGGTGACAGCAATATCCTATCTCAAAATTTTAAACATCTACCAGATGTTTAACGAGGGTACATCAGGTAATACTAAATAAGGTGTAAATCTTAAATAAGTTTTCAGGTAGTACTGAGTAAGTTAATACTAAGTAAGGTTTAAGTATTACCCTTCATACTAAGTAAGTTTAAGGTTTAAACAAGGGAAGTGTTTGAAGTAATATCAAAGGGAAGAGTTTTAGAAATAGCACTAGAGCTTAAGTATGATAATTAGGTTTGCAGGCAGGAGATAATGAGGTATCACATACTGGCAGTTATTTAAATGAGGAGAAATACTAGTTTTCTAAGGGAAAAGAGATTGAGAGATCTATATTAGGGGTTAGATAGCATGATGTAAACAGAAAAAGATGGTCATATTGGTAACGTCAGAAGTGTTATGATATTGTAGGAAAGACAATTTTAATTAGAAGTTAACAATATCGAGAGGAGAGATCCAAGATGGCCGACTAGCAACAGCTCAGGAATGTAGCTCCCAGTGAAAGTGCAGAGAACGAGTGGATGCCGCACTTTCCGACGAATTTTTGTTGCCCACAGACTCCGAGACTCCCGGCAGAGAAGCCACACAGGTCGCCAGCGCGACTCTTTTGGCCCGCGCGGCTCTTTTGCCGGCGCCCGGCGCGG
>PVKP010050644.1:0-13310 GCA_004027715.1 Plecturocebus donacophilus | reverse complement strand
TTAATTCCCAGCTCCGGAATCTATGTACTTTTCACTGTGCGACTCGCAACGCTAGCTAAGACAGCAGCGTTGAAATTCGTGGTGCTTTTCTGCCCGGGGGTCTCCGGTCTGGCTTCTCAGTCCCTTTTTCAATCAGCTGGATGGACTGCTCTGACTTCCCAGAGCGCCAAACATCATCCAAAAGGAGACTCAGTCCCGTCTACTCCGCACCAAGAGCCGCCGAGCCGAGGCGCCGGCAAAAAAGCCGCGCCAGCCGAAAGGGTCACGCTGGTGACCCGTGGGGCTCCTCCGCTGGGAATGTCCTGGTCCGTGGGCAGCAAAAATCTATCGGTAAGTGTGGCGTCCACTGGCTCTCTGCGCTTTTACTGGGAGCTGCAATCCTGAGCTGCTAGTGATCGGCCATCTTGGATCTCTCTCCGATGAGTCAGTTTTTATGGCTTATGTTTTTAAGAATTATTCCATCTCATGTAAAGTTTTGAATGTAGAGGCTTAAAGTTTTCAGTAGTATCCTCTTTAATTTTTTGATAACTGCATTTTCTTTTTGATATCTGAAACTATTGCAGCAATACTAGATGTGATCTAATTTTATTAGATGTAGATTACATTTAGAAGCTGAATTGTGATATATTTATTTCTGCTAATTCTACTCACAGTAGATTATTTTCATTTGAAATTTGGCATTTTAGAGTTTGAATTCATCTAATATGGAAATCATATGTTTCCTTAAGATTTAAGGGTCTGTCCTTTCTCAACAAGTTTGTGTTTCCTTCTTCCTGTCACCTGGGAGCTATCGTAGTTCAGGGTAATATTCCATATTAATTCATTATATTGGGGTTTCAGTTTAAGCCCCAAACAAACATAAGGAAAATCTATGGTTAAAAATTTTCAAAGGAGCCTTTTGATTCCTAGATTCAAATCAGATCAGTCTGCTTTGTCCACATTTTTTTTTTTTACTACGGAGAGATATCTGTCTGTGGTAGACCGTTTTTAATAAATATGTATGCCCTTTATTCAGAAATAAAGCCACTATCCTAAATGGAAAACTCATTTTATATTGTCCAATTAGCTTCCACTCAAGACTTCCTCTCCTGTGATTACAAGATAATAGGAAATAATTGCCCCTGTGACATTCTATAATAGGAAACCTTGCCTCAAATCTGCCAGAACTTTTTACTGTTCCTGTTTCATATTTCCTCTTTGTGTCTGGCTCTTGGGATGTTTATTCCTTGATAATTCAGCTACAGAATTAAAAGAATCATCAAATTAATTGAGCATTTCTACATATTTTGCAAAAGACTTTTGAATTACTGATTTTGCAATGCTGCCAGTGATAGAAGTTTGTACTTATTTCCATATACCATAAATTATAACAGATACTTTGTGATTATTACAATTTGTAAAACTTTTTAAACTATGAAGAAAAGTGCCTAGTACATTGTAAGCACTTAAAATATATATTAGATTCCCTTCACTTGGGTTTGAAAACGGAGAGCTTAAGACTTGCTGACTTGTTTAATTTCAGTTATTAAGTATTTAAAATCCATGAGTTTATTTATTTGGGTTATCAAGATTAAGCCATTTTTTACTGCTATTTAATATAGGCAATGGCCTTAAGATTTCTTTAGAATTTATGTTAGATTTATATTCACCAATGGAGATAGCTGCCTCAGTAAGATGTTTTATTCTAATTTCCATAACATTATATAAGTCAAAAATAAGTTCTTTACCTATCGCTAGATGCAGGTCTAAGTACCCTGTAACATAAGACAGATGAATAATAATATGAAAACATACAAATTTGTTTAATACAAGTGTTATGTGACAAGGGAACCTTCATAAGGGAATGAAGATCCGAAGAAGCAGATAAATTTGTGTATTCATATGTATAGTTTGATAAAAAGTGGGCAGTCACGAAGAAATACTAGAGAACAAAAGAGTATAATATAATAGTGATAAACCAGGGAAAACAGCAAAGTCTGTTTATTCAGAATGTCCTTGCGTCTCTGTGTCTTCGGTCCCTTTCTTCTAGGCATATACAGAGAACTTCTTGAATGATAATCTTATGATTTGTTTCAGGGAAAAAAGGCAGAAGGCCAGAGAGTGACCTTCCTTAGATTTTTTTTTAACCTGTATCAGGGGAGAACAGGGGAAGATAAGAGTAACTTTCTTGCATCTGCTGTTTCTCAAACAGATGCCACATTTTGGGATAGTATGTCCTGAGCCCCATCCATTGTATATTTCTCTGATTCTCTTTCCTCACATTTTAACTCTTTAGCATAGTTAGCATGTGATGGAATGTGCAAAGAAGAGGTCTTGTTAGACATTATCTTCCTTGAGTGAATTATATATACATGTGCTCTTGATATATTTTAGTTTTCTTCTTTAGTATTATATAACTAACAGTCATAATGAATAGACTTGATGAAAGTTTTAATTGGTAATAGTGGTAAAATAATTGAGTTTGATTTTTTCAGAGTATCAGATAATATTTTGCAAGAATGTCTGACCAATATATTCAAATGGTTTTTTTGTCAGTAATCCCTAAAAGCCTTTTAGTGCTAATATATTAGTGAAAGAAAATGTTTTGTTTTTATTATATAAAGAGTTACATGCTGTTTTAAATTTAATTAATAGTTAATCTAATTTAGACAAATTTAGCCCAAAAGTTCTGAGCAGGTGGTCGCAAGTAGCTTTGGGAACCCTCTGCTAACTAACTAGGTAACTTTTATATTTTTTTTTACAGTTTCACATGTTATACAGTAGAATTTTCAACTAGGCTGCTGATTAGTTTCAGACCGTACATTGGATAGCTGGATTCTAGTGAAATGACAATAAATTTTGAATATTCCTAGAACTTTGGAGCAAATTAATAAGATTTCTTGATATAAGTTCCATCTCAATTTGAAATGGTATTTTGATCAAGGTTTTTCTCTATTTTGCTGCTCTAGAATCCTTTTAGAAATATGACAGAAACAAGTTAATTCATGTTTTGCTAAAATTTCTCTTTTAGACATCTTCCTTTCATATCCATAAACTAATGTTAGGAAGAATATCAACATACGAGTATCAAAGGAAAAAATTATGGTCTAGGTCATAAAATCTATCTGTGTAAATGCTGTAGGCCATGTATAATATCAATAGATATCAAATGAAAAAATACAAAACCTGAATTTAAAAAGTGTTAATATAATGAAATCAATTCCAATGCAATAATTTCTGGGTTCACAGCATATGGTTTTACAAGTGTAGAATGCACTGTAGAAGGAAAACATGCCATATGTACTATACTTATTTGAGAGACCAACTACAGAAGTAAGCTCTTAATTACTGAAGAAGTATAATCACCAGATGGGTTTTTACTGCCTGAACAGACAAAACCGATTCACTACAACCATGGCATTGCAATAAAGAAAGAGTTTAATTGATATGAGTCTGACCCATGAAAGAGAACTAGAGTTATTGCTCAAATCAGTCTCCCTGAAGGTCAGAGGTTAAGGGTTTTTAATTAGAGTTTGGTGGACACGTGGCTGAGGAATTAGTGCTGCTGATCCAATGAGAATGCCATCAATGTGTGCGATGGGGTGCCACAAGACTGGTTGAGTAACGAATCACAAGTCCAGGCAGAGTTAGCCAATTGTCAGAAATGCAAAAGTCTAAAAATACATCTCAAAAGGCCAATTTTAGGTTCTACAGTAGGGATATTATATACTAGAGTAGTTGGGGAAGTTACAAATCTGTGACTGCCAGAAAAATGGCTGATTATTTTATCATGTAACTATGCCTACATCTTAGCAGAATTTAGACCCCTTTCATAATCCTAACTTTGTGGCCTCCTGTGAGTTTTACAAAGGCAGTTTAGTTTTTGGAAGGGCTAATATAAAACCTGGTGTTAAGGTTAAAGTATTAACTAAATTTCTCCCAATGTTAGTTTGGTCTATGCCCAGAATGACAAAGAGCACCTGGAAGTTAGAAGCAAGATTGGTCAACTATGTCAGAGTTGTCTTACTGTCATAATTTTGCAGAGGTGGTTTCTGAGGTTGTAGTTGATAATTTTAAACAAAAGAAGCCAGAGACAAAATTTAACTAAAATATGTAAAGAATTAGAAAGAAAGAGAAAAAGGGGGACCTGATAACACAATGCGATCAACTCTCAACAACTGGTTTAGGTAAAATATACAGAGATATTCACTGCTATTCATAAAACTATTCTGTATTTCTGAAACTTTCAAAGCATATTATTGGGAAAACAAAGTTTACAAACATGAAAATCTAAACTACTGGTTCAGAGTGCATTTAGGAGTACTGAAACTATGAAAAATGATTATCACAAAATGAGGCCTGTGGTTCATTTGGGAAGAGAGAGAAAACTTGTCAAAGGGCATACCGGGAACTTATGAGTGTCAATGTTATCTAATTTCTTGACCTAGTATTGGTGTTTGCATGAATGATCTTTACTCTTAAACTGTACATATTAATATATGTAAATTTTAGATAACTGAAACAAATATAAAACTTACCTGAGATCCAAACATACAGTTTATTTAAATTAGTTCAAGCATTGTGGAGGACAGTATGGTGATTCCTCAAAGATCTAGAAATAGAATACCATTTGATCAAGCAATACCATTACTAGGTATATACCCAAAGGATTATAAATCATTCTATTATAAAGACACATGTACACTTATGTTTATATTGCAGCACTGTTCACAATAGAAAAGACTTGGAAACAACCCAAATGCCCATGAATGATAGACTGGATAAAGAAAATGTGGCACATATGCACCATGGAATACTATGCAGCCATAAAAAAGGATGAGTTCATGTTCTTTGCAGGGACATGAATGAAACTGGAAATCATCATTCTCAGCAAACTGACACAAGAACAGAAAACCAAACACTGCATGTTCTCACTCATAAGTGGGTGTTGAACAATGAGAACACATGGACACAGGGAGGGGAACATCACACATTGGGGCCTGTCAGGGGGTGGGGAGATATGGGAGGGATAGCATTAGGAGAAATACTCAATGTAGGTAACTGGGTAATAGTTGCAGCAAACCACCATGGTACATGTATACCTATGTAACATATCTGCACTTTCTGCACATGTACCCCAGAACTTAAAGTGTAATCAAAAAAATGTGAACAGACTTTCCTTTCATAATAACAAAAATAGCAAAATTGATATTGACTCATAAAAACAAGATCTTATTCTATGCTTTAAATAAAGTGCAATGGGCTGACCTGAGTCAAAACTAGGGGGAAAAGGGATTAAGATATACCATTTGGTGGAAATAGTAAGGAAATAGATTCAAATTCTAAAATTAGATAAAATACATGTTAAAAAGCAATAAATATAACAATTTAAAAGACAATTCTCAAAGATGATATAGCAGTTATTAATTTGTATGAACAATAGAATAGAAGATTCATATTATAAACCTGAAATTACAAGAGAAGAGCATTTATTAAAAATAGCAAAAAGGATACAATTCTTAGCTATAAATTTAATAATGTGTAAAACTCATATGAAGAAAACTTTAATTCTAACAGGTACAAAATTACACTTAAGAAAAAAAAAACAGTAATGTATCTCTTATTTTTGACTAATACCAAACTTATAAAAAAGAGCAGAAGTTTTTCTAATTTAATTTCTAAATCTAACATTATCCTAAAAACAATATTAGCAATGTATTTTACTAAAGCCAGACTAGTTGAAACTTAAATTGCCATTTAAGAAAAGAAACTTGTGAAAATAGTAAAATAAAAAACATAAATTTCCAAAGGGAAGTTTAGTCCTATGACTATTAAGTCACAGTAAAAAACTACTGTAATTAAAATAGCAATATGTTGGCACATCATAGATAGAAATATCAGTAGAATCTAACTGAAAATATAGAATTAATCTAGTCCATAAGGAAGTTTTGCACATGATAAATGTGGCATTTTGCATCATAGGCAAAGACAGACTTTAAAAAATATAGATACAGGAAATAGAAAGCCATATGGGAAAAATGGATAAAATTGGTTTTTACACATGAAAATTTACAAATAAATAAGACATATAAATGTTATGAATAAAATCATACAAATATTTGAAAAAATAGGAATAATTACACTACAAATAGAGTATGAAAATAGGCTTTGTATGTACAGCTTGAAACCATATGCCACAAAATATTGATACTCTTAGCTTGATTAAAAATAATGATTAAAACATTTGCATGGTGAAAATATACTTATGTATATCGGAGAGCAAATATTTATAACAGATACTATTAAAAAGGGCCATATGCCTAATATAAAACTAATATTTAAAATGAGGAAAATATGTAAAGTAAAAATCTTAGGGAAAATGAACATAAACAGTAAATTGGTTTAAAAAATCTGTAAAAATGATCTGATGAAAAGTTATTCATCTTTACTAATAATAGGAGAATTTCAAATTCAACTCATGTAAGAGAATTCAATATATAACCAACTATAAAATCACACAGGTATTTATTTGTTAATTGAGGAATCCTCTTTCTAGATATTTATCCCTAAGCTATACTTTCAACTATACAAATACATACACATAAAGTTATCCATGGCAATGGATTTTTTTATTTTTTTTATTTATTTATTAAAGTTCTGGGGTACATGTGGAGATCATGCAGATGTGTTACATAGGTACATACGTGCCATGGTGGTGGATTGCTGCATCCATAGCCCTGTCATCTATCAGGTATTTCTCCTAATGCAATCCCTCCCCAATCCCACCATCCCCTGCTATACCTCCCCTAGACCCCATCCCCGGGGCCCCGGTGTGTGATCTTCCCCTCCCTGTGTCAGTGTGTTCTCATTGTTCAACATCCACTCAAGAGTGAGAACATGCAGTGTTTGGTTTTCTGTTCTTGTGTCAGTTTGAGAGAATGATGGTTTCCAGATTCATCCATTTCCCTGCAAAGAACATAAACTCATCCTTTTTTATGGCTGCATAGTATTCCATGGTGTATATGTGCTACATTTTCTTTATCCAGTCTATCATTAATGGGTGTTTGGGTTGGTTCCAAGTTTTTGCCATTATGAACAGTGCCATAATAAACATATGTGTGCATGTGTCTTTATAATAGAATGATTTATAATCCTTTGGGTATATACCCAGTAACGGGATTGCTAGGTCAAATGGTATTTCTAGTTCTAGATCCTTGAGGAATCGCCACACTGTATTCCACAGTGTAAATTGAATTAATTTACACTCCCACCAATAGTGTAAAAGTGTTCCTATTTCTCCACATCCTCTTCAGCATGTTATCTCCTGATTTTTTTTATGATCACCATTCTAACTGGTGTGAGGTGATATCTCATGTGGTTTTGAGTTTCATTTCTCTAATGACCAGTGATGATGAGCATTTTTTCATGTTTGTTGGCTGCATAAACATCCTCTTTTGAAAAGTGTCTGTTCATATCCTTTGCCCACTTTTTGATGGGGTTGTTTTTTTTCTTTTAAATTTGTTTAAGTTCTTTGTAGATTCTGGAAATTAGCCTTTTGTCAGATAGGTAGCTTGCAAAAATTTTTTCCCATTCTGTTAGTTGCCAGTTGGCTCTATTGATAGTTTCTTTTGCTGTACGGAAGGTCTTAAGTTTAATTAGATCCCATTTGTCTATTTTGGCTTTTGTTGCCATTGCTTTTGGTGTTTTAGTCATGAAGTCTGTGCCCACACCTATGTCCTGAATGTTATTGCTTAGGTTTCCTTCTAGAGTTTTTATGGTGTTATGACTCATGTTTAAATCTTTAATCCATCTGGAGTTAATTTTTGTATAAAGTGTAAGGAAGGGATCCAGTTTCAGCTTTCTGCATATGGATAGCCAGTTTTCCCAATACCATTTATTAAATAGGGAATCCTTTCCCCATTCTTTGTTTTTGTCAGGTTTGTCAAATATCAGATGGTTGTAGTTGTGTGGCATTTTTCTGAGGCCTCTGTTCTGTTCCATTGGTATATATCCCTGTTTTGTTACCAGTGCCATGCTGTTTTCAGTACTGTAGCCTTGTAATATAGTTTGAAGTCAGGTAGTGTGATATCTGTAGCTTTGTTTTTTGTTGTTGTTGTTTGTTTGTTTGTTTTGCTTAGGATTTTCTTGGCTATGCAGGCTCTTTTTTGGTTCCATATGAAGTTTAAGGTGTTTTTTTTCCAATTCTGTGAAGAAAGTCATTGGTAGCTTGATGGGAATAGCATGGAATCTATAAATTACTTTGGGCAATATGGCCATTTTCACGATATTGATTCTTCCTAACCATGAGCATAGAACGCTTTTTTTCATCTGTTTGCGTCCTTTATTATTCCCTTGAGCAGTTGTTTGTAGTTCTCCTTGAAGAGGTCCTTTACATCCCTTGTTGGTTGTATTCCTGGGTATTTTATTCTCTTTGTAGCAACTGTGAATGGGAGGTCACTCATGATTTGGCTCTTTGTCTGTTATTGGTGTATAGGAATGTTTGGGATTTTTACACATTGATTTTGTATCCTAAGACATTGCTGAAGTTGTGTATCAGCTTAAGGAGATTTCGGGCTGAGATTCTGGGGTCTTCTAAATATATAGTCATACCATCTGCAAACAGGGACAATTTGATGTCCTCTTCCAATTCAAATATGCTTTATTTCTTTCTCTTGCCTGATGGCCTTCGCCAGAATTCCAATACTATGTGAATAGGACTGGTGAGAGAGGACATCCTTGTCTTGTGCCAGTTTTCAAAGGGAATGCTTCCAGTTTTTGCCCATTCAGTATGATATTGGCTGTGGTTTTGTCATAAATAGCTCTTATTATTTTGAGATATAATCCATTGATACCTAGCTTATTGAGAATTTTTAGCATAAAGGGGTGTTGAATTTTGTTGAAGGCCTTCTCTGCTTCTATTGAGATAATCATGTGGCTTTTGTCTTTGGTTCTGTTTATGTGATGGATTAAATTTATAGATTTGTGGATGTTGAACAAGCCTTGCATCCCCGGGATGAAGCCTACTTGATCGTGACGGATAAGCTTTTTGATGTGCTATTGCATTTGGTTTGTCAATATTTTATTGAAGATGTTTGCATCAATGTTCATCATGGATATTGATCTGAAATTTTCTTTTTTAGTTGCATCTTTGCCGGATTTTGGTATCAGGATGATGTTGGTCTAATTAAATGAGTTAGGGAGGATTCCCTCTTTTTGTATTGTTTGGAGTAGTTTCAGAAGGAATGGTACCAGCTCTTCTTCGTACCTCTGGTAAAATTCGGCTGTGAACCCACCTGGTCCTGGACATTTTTTGGTTGGTAGGCTATTAATTACTGCATCAAAATCAGACTTTGTTATTTGTCTATTCAGGAATTCAATGTCTTTCTGGGTTAGTCTTGGGTGGGTGTAAGTGTCCAGGAATTTTTAATGGAAAAACATTGGAAGTAATGTAAGTGCCCATACATAAGAAACTATTTGGAAAACTTTGGTTTAACCATACAATTAAGCACTATACCTTTGTAGAAAAAATAAGTAAGATCTCCACGAAGTGAAATGGACAGATTACCAGGATTTATTGTTATGTTGATAAAGTCCTACTAAGTATATTCGATGTTAACATATAGTAACATATATGTATAACATTTTGGGGCAGATTTAAAAAATAAGACAGCATTTACTCTGCAAAAAGCTCAAGAAGGAAAAAGGAGAAAATAATGAATTTGGTTAGCTACAGTATCTATATGAAACTAGAGTATAAAAGATAGGCAATGTGACATGATTAGCATAATTTTGCATACTATTGAGTTTTAGCAAGATATTAATGTTTTACATATTCAAAAATATTAAATCAACAAGTTTGTGAGAAAAAACTAAGATTTGATTCAGCTTTACTTCAAATGATTAATTATAACCACTAAAGAATAAAGTGTTCTAAGAACTCTAGAAAACCTTAATTTCATTATATATTGTCATTCAAAATAAAAATAAATGCAAAGTAATGGAAAACTCTAACTAATTTGGAACTTCCTTTTTTGATAGGCAAGAGTGTTGCCATTCTGAAGCTATTTTATTTGCTTTGTATGATTAAGCTACTTAAGTAAATATTGAGATATTGGTATTCAGGGTCCTCCATACTGGAGAAATGAGGCAAGACACCGAATTGGGAAATACAAAAAAATAAAAAAGAAACAGTTTCACTGAATTAGGATCAGAAATATTCCCACATATTGGACTGAAGTTATGATTGATTTTTTTCTCCTGTCTGCTTGCTGAAGGGACCCAGAAACCATGCAATTTAAATAGCAATAACCACAACTGGGACAGAGAGATTAGTTTGAAATATTATTCATCAGTAAAGTAAACCTGAGTTTCCTTGGCCTCTGATAAATTCATGATCCCAGGACTGGGGATATATTTTTGCCTTCTCTTTTACCTATCCATCTATTTACTTCTATTTATCATCTACCTATCACATATGTATAAGTATAGGTTGATAGATTAGTAATTTATTCAATGGCTTATAAACTATTATTATCATTATTCATGATTTGAATGAGTTGCAAGAAAAGTGCAAAGATCACCCAGGTCTGCTGCATCCAGATTTAGACAAGTTAACATTTTACTTCTTTATTCCCAAATGCTTTAGCATAAATATTTTAATGCTGAGGATGTCTGTTAACATAGCAGCCAGATGATGAAATTAGAGACACTTAAAAATGACACACTATTATTATTTAGTACAGCATAATCAAATTTTGTTCATTGTCTTAAGAATGAATGGCCCTGATAGAACTCTATCACCATTCTTGATTCAATCTACCATCACAAAATTCATTTTGTTTTCTTGTCTCTTTAGTTTCCTTTAACTTGAACCAATACTTTTGTCTTTCTTTTTCCTTAATGATACTGATAATTTTTTGTCATGGTTTTTGACAGTGTGTGAGATACTGACATCTTTTGAAGAGAACAGGCCAGCTATTTGTAAAATGAGTCTCAATTTGAATTGTCTAATATTAATTCATGTTTATAGTCAGCTTATATATTTTTGTCAGGATAAATATCTGTAATTCTATTGTTCTTAGTTCACTATGGTGGGTGAAATTTGGTCATCCAATTATATTGTATCCACTAGAATTTTCCTTGGTAAAATAATCATTACTCCCTTTTTAAGTAATGTGTGAGGTTATTTTTGAGACTTATTTACATTCTGTTCTTTGTTTATCCAGTGATCATTGTCTCCACTGATGAATCTTATCTGAATCATTTATTATTCTGTTTGAAAAATGATTGTCTAAATCTTTTATTCTCTATTCATTATTTTGCATTCTATTGTTAAAAATACACTATTTGCCTTCTCTTTTATCTATACATCTATTTATTTTTATTATCTGCCTATCATATATGTGTAAGTATAGGTTGATAGATTAGTAATTTATTCAATGGCTTATAAACTATTATTATCAGTATTCATGATTTGAATTTCAAAGCATGCCTGATTGGACAGTAGTAGCCCCTTCCCTTTGACTCCCATATTCATTTTTCATGATCCTAAAGTATTTTTTAGTATTTCCTTACTTTCTGGTTCAAGAATTTTGAGGGCTATATTATATATAATTTATGATAATGTAAAATAATGAGAACACATAGAAACAAAGAGGGAACAACAGACACTGGGGCCTACTCAAGGGTGGGTTGGGGGAGGAGAGGATCAGGAAAAACAACTATTGAGTACTAGACTTAGTACCTGAGTGATGAAATAATCTTGACAACAAACCCCATGACACAGGTTTACCTATATAACAAACATGGACATGTACCCCTGAAACCAAAATAAAAGCTTTTTTTAAAAAAAATGATATCTATGTTCATGTTTGTTCTTACCATAATGTCTAGAAGGTGGTACTCAAAAATTCTTAAATTGATGTTAAAAGGAGAGTCAGAATATGTTCTTTCAGCTCACAGAAGTTTCTTATTATCCACCTTCTGAAGCCTGATTCTGTGAGTTCGTCACACTCATCCTCCATCAAGCCTTGTTCTCTTGCTGATGGGGAGCTGCGATCCCCGGTAGGAGGAGAGGCATTCTGATTTCGGGTGTTCTCAGCCTTTTTGCACTGGTTTCTTCCTATCTTTGTGGATTAATCCACCTGTCGTCTTTGTAATTGCCGACTTTCAGGTTGGGTCTCTGAGTGGACGTCCGGCTTGTTGGTGATGAAGTTTTTTCTGTTTCTTAGTTTTCCTTCGGGGGGCGCCCCTTCCCCACAGAGCTGGGCCTTCCCGGGTTCAGCTGTGCTTGTTCTGGGTCCTCAGTGCTTCCAATTGCTGTTCTCCTTGTGGGGATGGGACCGGCTGAGCCCGACTAAAAGGGCATCCAGTCCCGTACACTCCGCACCGAGAAGCGCCGCGCCAGCCAAAGGAGTCGCGCTGGTGACCCGTGTGGCTCCTTCGCCAGGAATCTTCCAGTCTGTGGGCATCAAATTTTCATCTGCAATTACAGCACCTGCTCGCTCTCTGCGCTTTCACTGGGAGCTACAATCCTGAGCTGCTGCTACGTGGCCATCTTGGATCTCTCTCCACTCGGTGATGAAGTTTTTCTGTTTCTTAGTTTTCCTTTGGCGGACGCCCCTTCCCCACAGAGCTGGACCTTCCCGGGTTCGCTGTGCTTGCTATGAAACTCTCAGTCCTCAGTGCTTCCAATTGCTGTTTTCCTTGTGGGGATGGGTCCAGCCGAGCCCGTCCGTCCCGTATACTCCACACCGGGAAGCGCCGCACTGGGGCGCCGGGAAAACAGCCACGCCGGCCAAAAGAGTCGCGCTGGTGACCCATGTGGCTCCTCTGCCAGGAATCTCCCGGTCTGTGGGCAACAAAGGAGAAAATGCTAAGGGCAGCCAGAGAGAAGAGTCGGGTTACCCACAAAGGGAAGCCCATCAGACTCACAGCAGATCTCTCAGCAGAAACCCTACAAGCCAGAAGAGAGTGGGGGCCAACATTCAACATCCTTAAGAAAACAACTTTCAACCTAGAATTTCATATCCGGCCAAACTAAGCTTCATAAGCGAAGGAAAAATAAAATTTTTTGTGAACAAACAAGTACTCAGAGATTACATCACCACCAGGCCTGCTTTACAAGAGCTATTGAAAGAAGCACTACACATGGACGGGAACAACCAGTATCAGCCATTCCAAAAACATACCAAAAGGTAAAGAGCATCACCATAATGAAGAATCTACATCAACTAATGGGCAAAACAGCCAGTTAGCATTACCAGAAGCTGCGATTTTCGTCTCTGATAAAACAGACCTTAAAACAACAAAGAACACAAGAAACAAAGAGG
>PVKP010050643.1:0-13306 GCA_004027715.1 Plecturocebus donacophilus | reverse complement strand
CTATCATCAAAATTGAAAGAGCTAGAAGAGCAAGATCAAAAAAACTCAAAACCCAGCAGAAGAAAAGAAATAATGAAGATCAGAGCAGAACTGAAGGAGATAGAGACACATAAAAACCTTCAAAAAAAATCAATAAATCCAGGAGCTGGTTTTTTGAAAAAATCAACAAAATAGACCACTAGCCAGATTAATAAAAAAGGCAAGAGACAATAATCAAATAGATGCAATAAAAAATGATAAAGGGGATATCACTACAGATTCCACAGAGACACAAATTACCGTTAGAGATTACTAGACATAACTCTATGCACATAAGCCAGTAAACCTGGAAGAAATGAATAAATTCCTGGACACTTGCACTCTCCCAAGCTTAAACCAGGAAGAAGTCGAAAACTTGAATAGACCTATAACAAGGGCTGAAGTTGAGGCAGCAATTAATAGCCTACCAACCAAAAAAACCCAGGTCCTGATGGTTCACAGCAGAATTCTACCAGACATACAAAGAGGAGCTGGTACCACTCCTTCTGAAACTATTCCAAACAATCCAAAAGAGGGAATCCTTCCCAAATCATTTTATGAGACCAACATCATCCTGATACCAAAACCCGGCAGAGACTCAACAAGGAAAGAAAACTTCAGACCAATATCCATGATGAACATGGATGCAAAAATCTTCAATAAAATAATGGCAAACCAATTGCAACAACACATCAAAAAGCTTATCCATCACGATCAGGTAGGCTTCATCCCAGGGATGCAAGGCTGGTTCAACATATGCAAGTCTATAAACAAAATGCATCACATAAACAGAATGAAAGACAAAAACCATATGATTATCTCAACAGATGCAGAGAAGGCCTTTGACAAAATTCAACAGCCCTTTATGCTAAAAAATCTGAATAAACTAGGTATTGATGGAATGTATCTCAAAATAATAAAAGCTACTTACAACAAACCCATAGCCAATATCATGCTGAATGGGCAAAAACTGGAAGCATTCCCTTTGAAATGTGGCACTAGACAAGGATGCCCTCTCTCACCACTCCTATTCAATATAGTACTGGAAGTTCTAGCCAGAGCAATCAGGCAAGAAAAAGAAATAAAGTGTATTCAATTAGGAAAGTCAAATTGTCTCTATGTGCAAATGACATGATTATATATTTAGAAGACCCAATCATCTCAGCTCAAAATCTCCTGAAACTGACAAACAACTTCAGCAAAGTCTCAGGATACAAACTCAATGTGCAAAAATCACAAGCATTCCTATACACCAATAACAGACTAAAGGAGAGCCAAATCAAGAACGAACTACCATTCACAATTGCTACAAAAGAGAATAAAATACCTAGGAATACGACTAACAAAAAATGTAAAGGATATCTTCAAGGAGAACTAAAAGCCACTGCTCAATGAAATAAGAGAGGACACAAACGGATGAAGAAACATTCTATGCTCATGGTTAGGAAGAATCAATATTGTGAAAATGGCCATACCGCCCAAAGTAATTTATAGATTGAACGCTATCCCCATCAAGCTACCAATGACCTTCTTCACAGAACTGGAAAAAAACACCTTAAACTTCATATGGAACCAAAAGAGAGCCCATATAGCCAAGACAATTCTAAACAAAAAGAACAAAGCTGGAGGCATCACACTACCTGACTTCAAACTATACTACAAGGCTACAGTAATCAAAACAGCATGGTGATGGTGCCAAAACAGAGATATAGACCAATGGAACAGAACAGAGGCCTCGGAGGCAACACAACACATCTACAATCATTTGATCTTTGACAAACCTGATAAAAACAAGCAATGGGGAAAGGATTCCCTGTTCAATAAATGGTGTTGGGAAAACTGGCTAGCCATGTGCAGAAAGCAGAAACTGGACCCCTTCCTGACACCTTACACTAAAATTAACTCTAGATGGATTAAAGACTTAAACATAAGACCTAACACCATAAAAATCCTAGAAGAAAATCTAGGCAAAACCATTCAGGACATAGGCATAGGCATAGGCAAGGATTTCATGAACAAAACACCAAAAGCATTGGCAACAAAAGCCAAAATAGCCAAATGGGATCTAATTAAACTCCACAGCTTCTGCACAGCAAAAGAAACAATCATTAGAGTGAATTGGCAACCAACAGAATGAGAAAAAAAAATTGGAATCTACCCATCTGACAAAGGGCTAATATCCAGAATCTACAAAGAACTAAAACAGATTTACAAGAAAAAAAAAAAAGCCCACTCAAAAGTGGGCAAAGATATGAATAGACACTTTACAAAAGAAGACATATATGAGGCCAACAAACATATGAAAAAATGCTCATCATCACTAATTATAGAGAAACGCAATTCAAAACTACATTGAGATACCATCTCATGTCAGTTAGTATGGAGATCATCTAAAAATCTGGAGACAACAGATGCTGGAGAGGATGAGGAGAAATAGGAACACTTACACTGCTGGTGGGAGTGTAAACTAGTTCAACCATTGTGAAAAACAGTGTGGTGATTCCTCAAGGACCTAGAAATAGAAATCCCATTTGACCTAGCAATCCCATTGCTGGATATATATCCAAAGGATTATAAATTGTTCTATTATAAGGACACATGCACACAAATGTTCATTGCAGCACTGTTTACAATAGCAAAGACCTGGAAACAACCCAAATGCCCATCGATGATAGACTGGACAGGGACAATGTGGCACATATACACCATGGAATACTATGCAGCCATATAAAATGATGAGTTCATGTCCTTTGTAGGGACATGGATGAACCTGGAAACCATCATTCTCAGCAAACTGACACAAGAACAGAGAATCAAACACCGCATGTTCTCACTCACAGGCGGGTGTTGAACGATGAGAACACATGGACACAGGGAGGGGAGCATCACACACTGAGGTCTGTAGGGGGGAACTAGGGGAGGGACAGTGTTGGGTGGGAAGTTGGGGAGGGATAACATGGAGAGAAATGCCAGATATAGGTGATGGGGAGGAAGGCAGCAAATCACATTGCCATGTATGTACCTATGCAACAATCCTGCATGTTCTTCACATGTACCCCAAAACCTAAAATGCAATACAAAATATATTTTTTAAAAAAGATGGGTTTAGTGACATTTTTGACTTTCTGTATCAGTGCTGACAGTTAAAAGAAGAAAAACAAAAACAAGCCATTAAAATTACAGCAGTTCCAGTATGAGAAAGCATCCTGCTGTAGCTCCTTGAAGTGTGTTAATTTATCTAAATGCTTCTGAAATGAAGTCTCTTTCCTGCTATGGTTACAAGGCTGGGTTATAGGGTGGGGAAGCCTGGGTTTCTATCCTGGCCCTGACAACTACTAGTTTCATGACCTTGAACTACCCCTAATGCTCTCAAACCTCAGTTTTCTCTTCAACAAATTGTGTATTATGTTAACATTTAAATATGCTTTATAGAATTGGTGACACTTTTGAAAGACGTATCATATAAAATCTCTTGATCAGGAAGGTGTATAGTTATAACTGCAGGGCTTCCCTGCCACTAAATCTGTACCTAGGTGTTGTGTAAAGTTTTCACTCCCACAATGCAATCTTTAGAGAAGCTACATAAGCACCATCTGGGAACTTGTGAGAAATCTGCGTTTTATACTCTAAGAAACTCTACTGAGCAATTACTGTGTAAATTGTTAACATAATGCTAACAAGGAAATATGGAAATGTTATCAGTTTCTTTTTAGAAGGTCAGTTTTACCTATCTCTACACAACATTAAATGTTCTAAATTCTATGAAAGACTATTTTACTACAAAAAAGAGCAAACTGTTGTAGATAAGAAGATTGTTCTACAATTCAAAGTTAAAATAATCCATAGTATTTCAATTATTTTTCAGTGCAATTCTCAATTGCTGTTAATGACATGGGGAAGAGCCTGAACTTGATTCCCTAAGCATTAGGTAATAGCTGATGATATTTAACCAAGAAAAGATGTACTGAAATATTATTTAGGGGAATATATATAAACTAAATATGTAGGCTATATTTAAGTAGAAGAATAAAATAGTATAATGATAGAAAAACAATTTAAAATAAAATTTAAATTATAGATGCTGAATGATAATTTTATTCATTCAGATACCAATTTAGTGAGTATTGAATTGTCTATTCTGTGTCAAATATTATTTTGGGCCCTGCATTTTATAAACTAACCCTGTATATAAATATCCACTCTGTACCAGGCCAGAATACAAATATATTTAGAGGGGTAAGAATTTTACAGATAATCTCTTCTTTTCTTTTTCTGTGTAGGTTTGATTGGAAAATACAACTTCTACATGCATATTCTCATCTTTCATACTATATCCCACTACCACCACTTTTTGAAGAATTATCAAGATCAATGCAAATGAAAAGAAAGACTATAATTTACTGTATACTCTTTGTTTCAGGATAATAGCCTTTTAAATTATCATTTGATGATATAATTGAAATTTTAACTGTTAAGCTATTTTCAGTGCTGTTTCTGAGTAATAGAAATTACTTCTCTGAAAGCAATAAATTTCAAGCACATTCTTACGTGTATGCTCCTTATTTCTCTTTCTTCTATTAATAGGCATAATGATTTTTTTAATCATCTTCTTTCCCAGTTTGACTAGCACAGACTGAAGCACACAATTTTAGAGGTCTTTATTTATCATTCAGTCTGTCATATTTTATATCTTACAAACATATGGTCGTCAAACTCACCTAGATTATTAGAGCTATTTATGCCAAGATTTCATTTGCCTATGATTTCCTTTGACACACCACAGTTGCTAAGCCTCGAAAACACTCACAACTTTTATCTCAGTCCCTGAGGGCCAGAAGGTAACCACCAGGTCACTCTACAGCAGTCTGTAGGCACTCTGCACGCAAGCCATGTAACACTCTCCATTAGTTTGTCAGCAATGACTTTTTTCAGGAAATATTTGTTGAATGAACCCAGCTGTCAGACCCTCTTCTAGATGTTGCAGACAAAGAGAGACAAAGGTCCTGCCTTTAGAGAGTTTATATTGTAGTTGGGAGATGCAGATAAAAAGTAAATAAATAGCACATATCTTAGGCAATGATGACTGTCTTAAAGAAGTATAGGCAGGTCTAGGGCATAGAAACAATTTTGAATAGGATAGTCAACAAGAGACTCTCTAATATAGTGACATTTTATGGAAGATAATAACTAAGCATGAGAGTGATATGGAGAAATACATTTTCCAGCTGAAGAAATAGCAAATGCAAATCCATTGTGATACAAACATGTTTTTTTTGTTGGGGACAATTTCATGGAGACCGGTGTGGATAGAGAAGGCAAGTGGATCAAAATAAATTATGTCACAGTGTAAGGGATGCACAGGTAATTAAAGCGCTGTAGCCCAAGTTAAGTCTCTGATTTGACATGAATGACACTGGAGAAAGATATAATCTTAAATATATTTTGGAATGGAATCAGTGGTTGAATCATAGATATCCATACTTTGGCCTTACAGAAACCTGTGGGCTCTTCCTATTTTTATGTCCTTTTATTCTATGTGCTCCTTTTAAATTTTATTTCATTTTCCTCTAACCCAGGACTTCATAGTTTTCATTCACTATATACTTGCAATAACTCAAACAACTCCAGTGAGCTTCTGGGTTTGAGTAACCCTTTTTGCTAATATCTCAATCCTCTAAATTCTTAAATGTTATATCATACTTCTCTATGAAAACTGAGATATATAGAAAAAAATGTAATTTCGTGTTTTCTAAATGTAGGATACAATATTCCTTACCAAATATTATCTATGTATTTGATACTATATGTTTCTCATTACCCTATAATAAATTGCCCAGATATTTGTTTTCTGAAGGATCCAACTCATCTTACTCTGTAGTCAATTTCATATAATAATAACACACCAAAAATCTATGTCTTTGAGGGGAAAAATAAATTCATTAGGCATAAGTGTCTTAAACTTCTTACTCTCACTTTTAATAAATTAATCTATATATAACTAGATTTCTAATTCTCAAAGTCTTAAAGGTGAAGATGACCCTCATGTTTTCCAATTGTTTTTTATTATTCTTTGTTTTGCATTTTCTTCTTTATTCTCAGAGAAATTTTTGAAACTAAGATGTTCTTTCAAATGAATATTATGATGGTAAAAATAATAAAACTATCTAATGTCTACCTTTAAATAATTTATATTTTTGGTTTCATATATATATAGACAATAGTACATTAAATATATATTTCATATAATATATGAATTATATTTTCTATAATATATATTAATATATAAAACATATATTTTTTTCATTTAATTTACTTCCAACTATTATTATAACATGCTCTGGGTAACTAAATTGTAGTTTAAAGAAATTACACAATCCCCTATATCACTACAACTTTCATTCATTGTGATTAACATTTTCCTCTTGAACTTTCATCCCCTTTGCTTCCATTATGTATGTATATTGTTTGAAAATACTTTCCAAGTATCTGCTGCCTTCAAGAGACTCACCTAACACATAAGGACTCTCAAAATTTTAAGATAAAGGGGTGGCAAAAGACATTCCATGCAAAGGGACACCGAAAATCAGCAGGAATATCTATTCTTGTATCAGACAAAACAAACTTTAAAGCAACAGCAGTTAAAAAAAAGAGGTAAATTTTATAATGATAAAAAGTGTTGTCTAAAGAAAGTATTACAATTCTAAATTATATATGCACCTAAAACTGCAGCTCCCAAATTTAGAAAACAATTGCTATTAGATCTAGGAAATGGCATCGACAGCAATGCAATAGTAGTGGGGGACTTCAGTACTCCACTGACAGCACCACACAGGTTCTCATTGAGACAGAAAGTCAACAAAAAAGAATGAATTTAAACTATACTCTAGAACAAATGGACTTACCAGATAGTTACAGAACTTGCTACCCAACAACTGCAGAATATACATTCTATTCATCAGTGCATGGAATATTCTCCAAGATAGACCATATGGTCAGCCACAAAACAAGTCTCAATAAATTTAAGAAAATTGAAATTATATCAAGTACTCTCTCTCTCTTTTGTTTTTTTGGTGAGCATTTGCTATTTATTCAAGTTCTTCTCTAGAAAATGAAAGGAAATTTGCATATATTATTTTTTGAAGAGGATATATATATATATGAACATTTTAGAAGTGTTACTTACAAATAATTTCCTAAAATTCTAGTCTGCCTGATTCTCTGCATTCACATTGGGCTACCCTGAATTTTCTAATTTAACATTAGGTATTCACACTGTAAGTTAATTTTTTTGTTTCCTTGCTTAGTTTTTTTTTTTTTTTTTTTTTTTTTTTTTTTTTTTTTTTTTTTTTTTTTTTTTTTTTTTTTTTTTTTTTTTGGTAGATATATTTTTTATTGTACTTTAGGTCCTGGAAAACTTGAGCAGATCATGTAGAATTGTTGCATAGGTACATACATGGCAATGTGATTTGCTGCCTTCATCCCGCCATCATCTATATCTGTCATTTCTCCCCATGTTATCCCTCCTCAACTTGCCTACCCACTGCTGTCCCTCCCCTTATGAGATAAAAGAGCTGCTTGGGGCATAAAAGAGCTAGATGAAATGGATTGGAACTAATATGACCAATGGAGCTATAGCAGGGAATTTATTCTCCATCCCAGATAAGAAATAGTTTTGATGAAATATAATTGAATGAAATTAAATAGCATAGGATTAGATGATATTGGATGCAATGAGATTAATAGAATGGGATGGAACAACAGAGTGCATTGTGCTTCATACCACTTGTTCTGACAAACATATTCACCTTTATGTATACTTGGCCATGTTGTTTAATGTATTTCTTACCTGCTATTCATACTAATAAAAATTTAAAATATTTATTTAGTGATGAGAAAGAATGTCACTTTAATGATCTACCATTGACTCTATGCTGAATGAAGACAGAAAGGTTAAAGAGAGCTGATGGATCTGGAGAAAGTCATGAGGTCAGTGAATTGGTGTTTCCAATGGGAATAGTTAAATTTGTAAACTTGAAGGAGAGCCAGTTGTCATTGTGGAATGAGATATGTGAATGAGTGATTTAGAATTAGGCTATGTTAGTGTAATAGCAATCCAAAGGGTGACTGCAGCAGTGAGTAGCTGAAATAGAGAAAAGTCACTGGAGATGAGAAAATACGAAATCAGAGAAGCTAGGGATTGGATGGAACATCTAGGGGAAACAGACACATAGACAGATGGAACAGAATGGAGAACCCAGAAATAAAGCCATGCACCTAAAACCATCTGATCTTTGACAAAGTCAACAAAAGCAAGCGACAATGAAGGGAGTCCCTAATCAATAAATGGTGCTGGCATACCTGGCTAGCCATGTGAACAAGAATGAAAGTGGACCCCTACCTTTCACCATACACAAAAATTAACTCAAGATGGATTAAAGACTTAAATTTAAGGATAAATATAAAACTATAAGAATCCTAGAAGAAAGTCTAAGAAAGACCATTCTGGACATTTACCTTGGCAAAGAATTTATGACTATGCCCTTAAAAGCATTTGCAACAAAAACAAAAGTTGACAAGTGGTACCTAATTAATCTAAAGAGCCTCTGTACAGCAACAGAAACTAACAACAAAGTAAATGAAAAACCTATAGAATGGAAGAAAATATTCTCAAACTATACATCTGACGATTTACTATACAAAATCTATGAGGAATTTAAACAATTAAGCAAGAAACACAAATAACCTCATGTTCATGCAAAAGACATGAGCAGACACTTCTCAAAAGAAAACATACAAGTGGCCAAAAAACATATGAAAAATGTTCTATATCACTCATCATCAGAGAAATGCAAATAAAAACCACAATGAGACACCACCTCACACTGTTCAGAATGGCTACTATTAAAAAATCAAAAAATAACAGGTGCTGGCAAGGTCGCAGAGGAAAGGGAACATTTACACACTGTTGGTGGAAGTGTAAATTATTTCAATCATTATGGAAAGCAGTGTGGTGATTCCTCAAAGAGCTAAAAACAGAATGATCATTACTATGTATATACCCACAGGAAAATGAATTATTCTACCAGAAAGACATGCATCTGTATGTACGTTGTAGCACAATTCACAATAGCAAAGACATGGAATCAACCTAAATGTGCAACAACAGTGGACTGAATAAGGAAAATGTGCTACATACAAACCATAGAATACTAGGCAGCCATAAAAACAGAACAAAATCATGTCCTTTGTAGCAACATAGATGCAGACCATTATCCTAAGTGAATTAACAAAGAAACAGAAAAACAAATATTGCATATTCTCACTTACAAGTGAGAGTTAAACATTGAGTGCAATGAACATAAAGATGAGAGCAACAGACACTGGGAACTACTAGAGGGGAGAGGGAGTGAGAGGGGTAAGAGATAAAAACCTACCTACTGGGCACTGTGCTCAGTACCTGGATGCCGGAGTCATTCATACCCCATCCTCAGCATCATGCAATATACCCAGGTAACAAACTTTCATATGTACCCCATGAACCTAAAATGAAAGTTGAAATAAAAAGAAAGAGAAGAAAAATTTAAGTCACCCAGGATGACTTAAAGCAAATAACAATATAGCTGACAAATGAAATGAGAAGAAGTGGTGGCATGAGCAGAAGTCAGAGTGTAGAACTGAATGGAATTGCCCTCAAAGGAGCATGCGTTACATAGGAGGTGAAGGAGAAATATTGCCAACTATAAAATTTTAGCTTTTGTTTTCAGCACTTTGACTTTGAGGGAGTAACAGAATAAATCACATTTACAAATGACATATCGTAGTTTAG
The DNA here is from genome assembly GCA_004027715.1 of Plecturocebus donacophilus. Classification (NCBI taxonomy): domain Eukaryota; kingdom Metazoa; phylum Chordata; class Mammalia; order Primates; family Pitheciidae; genus Plecturocebus; species Plecturocebus donacophilus. The sequence goes on along the minus strand of PVKP010050643.1, from coordinate 3,462 downwards.
ACTGGCCATAGTATTCCCATACAAATATCCCTCTACTCTGAGTCTCTAGCACAGCCATGACTTATCAACTACATCAGATTTCCATGAAATCAATATATCACTAAAGTTTCTCTGGGCTGAGGTCTTCCAACCACATTCAAACTTGCTCATTACCATATACATCCCAGGTTTAGAATGGCTAGGACATAGGAAGCTGTGCCTAAAGTTTACCAATTCTTCAGCAAGCTATTGTTAAGTGTGCTGTATTATTAGCAATTCTGTATATTAGTAAATGCTAAATAAACGTGGTATGTGATGAATCCTTTGTCTAGTGAGTGTGGGCATCATCCTGAGCCCAAGACCATGGCTGCTACTGGAGTCAGTGGGTGTTGCGGCCATTAGTCACTGCATCAGTTATGATGCTGTCAGGAGGCAGCAGTAATGCCAGTTATTGTTTTTGTTTTTGTTTTTTAAGATGTAGTCTCACTCTTGTTTCCCAGGCTGGAGTACAGTTGTGCAATCACTGCTCACTGCAACCTCAGCCTCCCGGGTTCAAGCAATTCTCCTACCTCAGCCTCCCAAGTAGCTGGGATTACAGGTGCCACCACCATACCTGGCTATTTTTTGTATTTTCAGTAGAGATGGGGTTTAACCTTCTTGGCCAGGCCGGTCTCCAACTCCTGACTTCAGGTGATCCACCCACCTCAGCCTCCCAAAGTACATGGTATTACAGGCATGAGCCACTGTGCCCAGTTTATTTTTAAAAGAATTTAACATCAAATATCATTAACTAGGCATTAAGAATTGTTAACTCGGTAACTGAAAAGGCAAAATGAGAACACTAGAGGTACTTCATGGAGGTTGCAACTACAGAAAGAAGATAAGACTCCTAGGGCTGAGGAAAGAAAGGTAATGTTTGAAATTGTTGAAATTTAGAAGCTTGCAGGAGAGGTCTCACAGTATGAAGAGCAAACCTATGAAAAAGTAGAACATCTCGTCTTGTGCTAATCTCTCTATATGTACAGGAATGGTCCTTTTGGTCTAAGACCTAGTCCATTAGGGAAGAATGCAGGAAGGTTGGTCCTGGAATCTCAGAGGGTTTAATGGGGCTGTTTTTTTAATTGCATTTCAGGTTTTGGGGTACATGTGAAGAACATGCAAGATTGTTGCATAGGTACACATATGGCAGTGTGATTTGCTGCCTTCCTCCCCATCACCTATATCTGGCATTTCTCCCCATGTTATCTCTCCCCAACTCCCCACCCCCCACTGTCCCTCCCCTATTCCCCCCCCCACAGACCCCAGTGTGTGATGGTCCCCTCCCTGTGTCCATGTGTTCTCATTGTTCAACATCCACCTATGAGTGAGAACATGCGGTGTTTGATTTTGTGTTCTTGTGTCAGTTTGCTGAGAATGATGGTTTCCAGTTTCATCCATGTCCCTACAAAGGACATGAACTCATCTTTTTTTATGGCTGCATAGTATTCCATGGTGTATATGTGCCACATTTTCCCTGTCCAGTCTATCATCAATGGGCATTTGGGTTGGTTCCAGGTCTTTGCTATTGTAAACAGTGCTGCAATGAACATTCGTGTGCATGTGTCCTCACAGTAGAACGATTTATAATCCTTTGGATATATACCCAGTAATGAGATTGCTGGGTCAAATGGGATTTCTATTTCTAGGTCCTTGAGGAATCGCCACACTGTCTTCCACAATGGTTGAACTAATTTACACTCCCACCAACAGTGTAAAACTGTTCCTATTTCTCCACATCCTCTCCAGCATCTGCTGTCTCCAGATTTTTTAATGATCGCCGTTTTAATTGGCTTAAGATGGTATCTCAATGTAGTTTTGATTTGAATTTCTCTAATGACCAGTGATGAGGCTGTTTTTGTAGGTGTTGGAAAAACAACAAACTGAGTTCAACCCTGACAAAGGTTCCTTTCCTAATGGCTTGACTGAAACCTTCATTACTGAAGTATCTGAATCCTCATTGCCTATACATTTTCTTGGTTATAGTAGTGTCCCCTTAATTTTCACTTTTGAACATGAACATACTAAATGGTGCCCCAGAGAATCTCTTGAATTCCAGATAGTCCTCTCTGTTCCTCTTTTTTAGCAGCAACACAATTTCCCCCTTGGTAATCAGGACCAATCCCGTTAACCAGTAGAGTAACTCATTTATTTTTGTTCTGTAACATGAGGAGACCATTATGTGCTATATATTCCCTTATGAACCAAGATCTCCAAACTAGCATAACTCAAAGTTACAAAGACAGAAAGCAAAGATTCTGTGAGTGGGTTATTAATTGTAATAATGAGAAGAGCCTTAATTTCTGTTTCCATAAATTCTGGCCCTGGCAGAGCTGGATGCATATGTTGGTCACTGATTGAAAGCATGTACTGCATCCTATAACATAGAACCTCATTCCTGCAGAAGATATACTCTCAACTGGCATCATAAAGTCTTCAGTAGGTCATTAGACTGTTTTATTAGACTAGATGATTCTATCTGATGTGGTATGTGGTAAAAAGAATGAACCTCATACACATGAGCTCATAATCACATTCTTTTGCTGTGAAATGAGTTTCTTGACCAGAAAGATGTCATGATAAATAATCTTATTCACCAACAGCAGTGATACTACACCAGGAACTTGAATTTCCTTGACAAAAGGCAATTGTTGCTTTAAGTATTGTTCTAGAAAATATCTAGTCAAGATCTTTTAAAGCCAGGTGTTAATTAAAATTTCTCTTACATAACAGTTTTCGTTTTGAAAAGAAATGTGCTTTCCCCTGCTTTGGAAACTAATCCTTTGTTGACTCTGAGTCATGCAGAAATTATTTTAATTTTGACAATGTTCATTCTTAAGTCCTTCATGTCCAATGATCCATTACAACAACAAATCACACCTTGTACTTAAAACACTTGTCTGAAAATATACTGGGCATCAAAACAATTTATAACACTAAGCAGTATAATAATAATAAAAAAAGTTGTTGTTCATCTTTTTCACAAAATGAGCATGTTATTAGAGAAGGTAATAATTCAGGAAGTATTAAATATTAACTTAAGGGACTTCCTGAGTCACAGAATGGTACAGAAACAAAACTGTCTAAAACATAATCAGCATGTTAACAAAGCAGACACGAGTTCTAATTGTCAACTTGTCATTGACAAAGAGGAAAATAAAACTATGTAGTTTAAGATCAATTCCAAATTAATTCCCCATTCACCACCAAAAGCTTTTTTTTTTAAGTTTTTTTTTTTTTTTTTGTATTTTAGGTTCTGGGGTACATGTGCAGATCATGCAGGATTGTTGCATAGGTACATGGCAAGGTGGTTAGCTGCCTCCATCCCCCTGTCACCTATACCTGGCATTTCTTCCCATGTTATCCATCCCCAACCTCTCCATCCCCCACTGTCCATCTCTTAGCCCCCCAAACACACCCTAGTGTGTTATGCTCCCCTCTCTGTGC
>PVKP010050642.1:0-13307 GCA_004027715.1 Plecturocebus donacophilus | reverse complement strand
CCTGATTCTGTGAGTTCATCACACTCATCCTCCGTCAAGCCTTGTTCTCTTGCTGATGAGGAGCTGCGATCCCCGGTAGGAGGAGAGGCATTCTGATTTCGGGTGTTCTCAGCCTTTTTGCACTGGTTTCTTCCCATTTTTGTGGATTTATCCACCTGTCGTCTTTGTAATTGCCGACTTTCAGATCGGGTCTCTGAGTAGACGTCCGGCTTATTGGTGATGAAGTTTTTTCTGTTTCTTAGTTTTCCTTCGGGGGTGCCCCTTCCCTACAGAGCTGGGCCTTCCTGGGTTCAGCTGTGCTTGTTCTCAGTCCTCAGTGCTTCCAATTGCTGTTCTCCTTGTGGGGATGGGACCGGCCGAGCCTGACTAAAAGGGCGCCCAGTCCCGTATACTCCGCACCAAGAAGCGCCGCGCTGGCCAAAAGAGTTGTACTGGCGACCCATGTGGCTCCTTCGCCGGGAATCTCCCAGTCTGCGGGCATCAAAAATTTGTCTGCAATTGCGGCATCCACTTGCTCTCTGCGCTTTCGTTGGGAGCCACAATCCTGAGCTGCTGCTACGCGGCCATCTTGGATCTCTCTCTGCGCGGTGATGAAGTTTTTCTGTTTCTTAGTTTTCCTTTGGTGGACGCCCCTTCCCCACAGAGCCGGACCTTCCTGGGTTCGCTGTGCTTGCTGTGAAACTCTCAGTCCTCAGCGCTTCCAATTGCTGTTTTCCTTGTGGGGATGGGACCAGCCGAGCCCGTCCGTCCCGTATACTCCGCACCGGGAAGCACCGCGCTGGGGCATCGGCAAAACAGCCGCGCCGGCCAAAAGAGTCACGCTGGCAACCCGTGTGGCTCCTCTGCCGGGAATCTCCCGGTCTGTGGGCAACAAAAATTCGTCGGAAAGTGCAGCGTCCACTCGTTCTCTACACTTTCACTGGGAGCTACATTCCTGAGCTGTTGCTAATCGGCCATCTTGGATCTCTCTTCAGGGTAGATAAGCTTTTTGATGCACTGCTGGATTTGGTTTGCCAGTTTTTTTGTTTTTTTTTTTTAGAATATTTGCATAAATGTTCATCAAGGATATTGGCCTGAAGTTTTCTTTTTTTATTGTCTCTGCCAGGGTTTGGTATTAGGATGATGCTGGCTTCATAGAATGAGTTGAGAAGGAGTCTCTCCTTCTCATTTATTTTTTCTGAATAATTGCAGTAGGAATGGTACCAGCTCTTCTTTGTAAATCTGATAGAATTTGCCTGTTGATCTATCTGGTCTTGGGCTTTTTTTGGTTGATAGGCAGTTTATTACTACTTCAATTTTAGAGCTTATTTTTGGTCTGTTCCGGGATTCAATTTCTTCCAGGTTCAGTCTTGGGAGGGTATATGTGTCCAGGAATTTATACATTTCTTCTAAATTTTTTAGTTTATGTGCATAGAGGTGTTCATAATATGCTCTAGTGGTTCGTTGTCTTTCTGTGGGGTCAATGGAAATATCCCTCTTGTCATTTCTGATTGTGTTTATTTGAATCTTCTCTCTTTTCTTGATTAGTCTAGCTAGCTATCTATTAAATTTAAAAAAAAAAAAAACAGCTACTGGATTTGTTGATCTTTTGAATGGTTTTTCATGTCTCAATATCCCTCAGTTCAGCTCTGATTTTGGTTATTTCTTGTCATCTCCTAGCTTTGGGATTTGTTTGATTTTGGTTCTGTAGTTCTTTTAGTTGTGATGGAAAACTTTTTGATGTGGGCACTTAGTGCTATAAATTTCTCTCTTAACAGTGCCTTAGCTGTGTCCCAAAGATTCTGGTATGTTGTATCTTTGTTCTCATTAGTTTCAAAGAACATCTTTATTGCTGCCTTACTTTCATTATTACCCAAAAGTCATTCAGGAGCAGGTTATTCAATTTCCAGGTTACGGTTTTCAGTGAATTTCTTATTCTTTATTTCTAACTTAATTGCACTGTGGTCCAACAGATTGTTTTGATTTCAGTTTTGTTTTTCTTTCAATTTGCTGAAGAGTGTTTTATTTCCAATTATGTGATTGGGATTTTAGAGTATGCACCATGTGGTGATGAGAGGAATATATATTATGGTGTTTTCATGTGCAGAATTCTTTAGATATCTATCAGGTCCATTTGATCTAGGGCTGAGTTCAGGGTTCTGAATATCTGCTAATTTTCAGTCTTGATGATCTGTACGATATTGTCAGTGTGGTGTTAAAGTCTCCCAGTATTATTGCATGGGATTTTGTCTCTTTGAAGGTCTGTAGTAAATTGCCTTACAAATCTGGGTGCTCCTGTGTTGGGTGCATATATATTTAGGATAGTTAGATATTTTTGTTGAATTGAATCCTTTATCATTACGTAATGCCTTTCCCTGTCTTTTCTGATTTTTTTGGTTTAAAGTCTATTTCGACTGAAACCAGGATTGTAATCCTCACTCTTTTCTGTTTTCCATTGCTTTGTAGATTTTTTTTCTCCACCCTTTATTTTGAGCCTATGTTTGTCACTGCATATGAGACAGGTGTCTTGAAGACAGCATACCAATGGGTCTTGGTTCTTTATCTACCTTGCCACTCTGTGTCTTTTAATTGGAGCATATAGCCCATTTATATATAAGGTTAATATTGATATGTATAAATTTGATTCTATCATGATGTTATCTGGTTACTTTGCAGACTTGTTTATGTGGTTGCTTTACAGTATCAATGGTCTGTGAACTTCAGTTTGTTTTTGTAGTGGCTAGTAATGGCCTTTCCTTTCCATATTTAGTGCTTTCTTCAGAAGCTCTTGTAAGGCAAGTGTGGTGGTAACAAATGCCCTCAGCATTTGCTTGTCTGAACATGATCTTATTTTTTCTTCACTTTTAAAGCATAGTTTGGCTAGCTATGAAATTCTGGGTTGGAATTTCTTTCTTTAAGATGGTTGAATATTGGTCTCCAATCTCTTCTGGCTTGTAGGGTTTTTGCTGAGAGGTTCACTATTAGTCTGATGGCCTTCTCTTTGTAGGTAACCTGACCTTTCTTTCTGTTTGTCTTTAACATTTTTTCTTTTATTTTGACCTTGGAGAATCTGATGATTATGTGCCATGGGGATAGTCTTCTTTTGAAATATCTTACAGGGCTTCTCTGCATTTCCTGAATTTGAATGTCAACCTCTCTAGCTAGGGGAAGTTCTCATGGATGATATCATGAAATATGTTTTCCAAGTTGATTCCATTCTTTCAGGGACAAAAATCAGTATAGATTTAGTCTATTTAAATAATCCCATATATCTCAAGAGATTTTGTTCATTCCTTTTCAATCTTTCTTCTCTGTTCTTATTCCATTTTTTAAATTTTATTATTATTATTTTTTCAAACAGAGTCTCAGTCAGGCTGGAGTGCAGTGGTGAGATCTTGGCTCACTGTAACATCTTCCTCCCATATTCAAGCAATTCTCATGCCTCAGCCTCCCAAGCAGCTAGGATTACAGGCATGTACCACCATGCCCAGCTAACTTCTGCATTTTTTGTAGAAACAGGGTTTCACCATGTTGGCAAGGCTTGTCTTAAACTTCTGGCCTCAAGTGATCTGCCCACCTCAGCCTCCCGAAGTTCTGGGATTAGAGACATGAGCCACCACACCTGCCCCTGTCTTATTTCAGAAAGCCAGTTATCAAGCTCTGAGATTCTTTCCTTCACTTGGTCTATTCTGCTATTAATACTTGTGATTGCTTTACAGAATTATTGTAGTGTGTCTTTCAGCTCTATCAGGTTGGTTATGTTCTTTTCTATACCGTCTATTTTGTCTGTCAGCTCCTGTTTTATCATGATTTTTTGCTTCCTTGAACTGGGTTTCAACATACTCCAATTGCTCAATGACCTTGTTCTTATTCATATTTTGAATTCTATTTCAGCCATCTCAGCCATCTCAGCCCAGTTTAGAGATCTTGCTGGAGAAGTGATGTGGTCATTTGGAGGAAAGAATGCTCTCTGGCTTTTTAAGTTTCCAGGGTTCTTGTGCTGATTCTTTCTCATCTTTCTGGGCTTATCTACCTTCAATCTTTAAGAATCCTGACCTTTGGTGGTTTTTTTTCTTCTTTTATCCTATTTGATGACTCTGAGGATTTGATTGTAGTAAGAGGTGGATTCAGCTGACTGGCTTGGTTTCTGGAATATTTTATGGAACCAATACACAGCTCCCAATTCCTGGCCTGCCTGCTCTAATTCTGGGGGACTTGAATTGGGTCCCGACTTTGTTCTCTGGCTCCTTGAGGTTCAGAATACACTGCACTGGGGCACAAGGTACAGCAGCTGTGGCAGAGTTCTAGCAGGTGCCAGGGTACGTGCCTCCCTGCAGGCATTCAATACAGTGGCAGAAGCAAGGCAGCTGGGGAAGGGGCAGGGAGCCACTGCTGGCAACTGTGTTAGCAGTGTGCTGAACATGGTGTTGGCTCAGTGGTGGGGCACTGGCAGGCAGAGGTCTGGGTGCTTTCTTTTTACTCTGCAAGCAGGAGTGATCACTCAGGGTGGGAGATGATCTGCTGTTCTCTGTGCAGTGTTAGCACACAGGTCAGGTACTGGCAGGGAAAGGGCTGCTTGGCTCTTTGGTCAGGGGTGGGGGCTGGACTGTATTCCTGCACATTGGCCAGGCAAGAAAAGCAAAACTTGCTCAGGCAAACAGGTGCCAGCAAAGTGATGGGTGGAGTTGCTTTGGGCATGGGGGAAGCGCTGTATGGGGAAGGAATAGGTGGGTCATTGTGTGGCTGTAGGGGGCTGCCCTGTTGGAGTTGGAGCTCTCCATCCATCAGGCATAGTCCACCAGCACAGAAGCTATTGTGTGGGCCTCCACTGCACCCAAGACTGCACTGCAAGCAGGAATGGCCAGGCTGGGGTCCCAGGAGAGGCCAGCAAACCAAGGTGTGCTCAGGTCAGACCAGCTTTGTCTGATGGGCAAGACCACCCTGCAGAGTTCAGGTCTCACAGTTTCCCTAGAGCCAGAGTATCCTATAATAAGCAAGTCAAGTTTAGAGTAATGGCCATCTCTGGCCATGCTCTGAAACAGACACCTCTGCACCAAACTCTGTGAGCTCCACATTATCTAGTTTGCTGCCCCTACCATTTATCTAATAGATCTCTCTAACTCTAGTGTCTGTGGTGGTTGAAAGGTCTCCTCCTGCCAGGGTTCCAGAGGCCTATGGTGAAAGTGGGTTGCTCCTTGACAGTTCAACTCACCCAATTCCCTCAAGCCACATGGGCCAAGAATGATTCCCAGTGAGGGGTAGCCCCATGTAGGGTTCCAAGCTTTCTCTTCCTTCAGCCCAGCTTCTGTGTCTTCCCTCTATCTACTCTCAATACCTTCCCTCTAAAGATCTGTTAGGAGCATACCAATCATCTGGGTCGCTCAGTGGGAGCCATTCTACCTGGCTTCATCTAATCAGTCATCTTGCCCTCCTCCCCTCTTTTCTTTATACATTACTCGGTCTCAGGTACTTTTTTAATAGCAACATGAAACGGATTAAGATACCAAGTAAAAAGTTTTACCTGATAGTCTATTGAAGCTTTATTTGTGATAACACTACGCTATATATGAAATAATGTAACTGCCCATTAACTGATGAATGGCTAGTTGTGGCACATACAATGGAATATTATAATAAAAAGAAAGAAACTATTGATACATGAAATATGGATAAATCTCAGAATATATGAGTGAAAGAAGCAAGAAATAAATACATAGTATATCTGATTCCACTTACATAAAACTCTAGGAAGTGCAAATTAATAAGAAAATAACAGAAGTCAGTTTAATGGTTGCATGGGTGTAAGGAGTGGTGGGCAGGGTGTGAAGAATGAATTACAAAGGGTCAAAAGAAAAAACTTTTAGGAATAATGAATATATTCATTGTCTTGAATGTAGGGATGGTTCTACAAGTCTACGCATATGTCAACATCAAATTGTATACTTTTAACACACAAGACTTATTATATGACAATTATATCACAAAAAGCCTGTTAAAAATGGCCATGAGGGAAAATTTATGGATAACAAAAGTATTGTTAAACTGGATTATTGTGATGTTTATGCAACTGGAAACAGTTCCTAATAAATTATCTTAATGTGGGGTGACAATGGGTGATCCTTTTTGAACATTAGCTATAATGTAGTAAAACAATTTAAAAATTGCTAGATATTCTCCATTTCCTTGGTGATTTGGTAGGCAGGATTTTATGCTATGACTGTGTATGGTGGTTGGTAATAAGTGAGAGGGCTGGTCTGATGAGAAGAGATTTTGAAAAAGCTGTATGCAGAATGAGAGAGAGTACTTACTGAGGAAATACGAAAAGCTTCTCAGGCAGTACATAGGGCCAAGGTGAAGCAAATAGTAAGTACTCCATAAATACCGATTAAAGGAGAAAATAACGTATAAAGTTACTTATACAACTAATATTTATTGAACACCCAACATGTAACAGGCACTCTGTTAGACCTAATGTTTAATTTCAATTACTAATTTCTGCTTCATTCACTTACTATACTATAATGTTCACTTTTTAAAACCCCAATGGCTTTTCTAGTATTAATTACTGCTAAAGTGAATATCTCTTTTTATTTAGGTTTCTGCCTTTAAGCATTTTATCTTAATGTATTAGTTTGTTCTAATATATAATCTCACATGTATGTATTATAATCAAATAACCAGCCTCTCTCCTAGAAATATCCATTGTTTTTCATCCCAACAAAATGTCAATCCTTCAGCTGTAACTTTGCATCCATCCCTAACTTATCCCAGATGAATCAGGAAAAGGTGTTGAATTATTATTGTACATGCTAGCACCTCTACTTCCTGCCACCACTAACCATTTGTTTCCAGCAGGAACACAGTGGAATTTACACTTCTGTGCAGTAGGGATTTGGGGATTCAGGGTTGAGCAGGGCAAACAAGGACCTTGATTTCAGGGAATTCACGGTCTGCTGGGGGAGGTGTAAGACAAGTGAATAATCTTCAATTGTGATGAATATGCTATGATGGGCAGAATTCAGCAGGTTCACATGGCAGGAAACCATAACCTTGTTTAGGAGGTGCAGTTTCACAAAGTGAGAGATTTAAGTTCAGATGTGAAGGCTGAGTGGCAGTTAGCTGAGTGGAAGGTGGGTGATAAACTTTTCCAGGGAGGGGAACAACATGAGGAAGACCTTTGGGCCAGAGAGAACATGGGGCATTCAAAAAACAGGCTTCTTACTTGGCCCCTATAGCAGATCACAGAAGATATTGGTTTACTTGGCTTACCTCACTTCAAAACTGTGAGGGCACCATCTGCTCAGTGTGAGTAAGTTAAAGAGCACTGGCACAGTGTCAGGCCACCTGGGTTCAAATCCCACCATACCCTTTGCCAGCAACATGATTTTCTGCACATTACCTGAGATGCTTCAGCAAGTGTTTCTGCTTCTATTGTGGAATTAGGAAAATCATATCATCTATCTCATGTCTGAGGATACCTCACAATGGTTCTGTAAGGATTAATTTACACATCAGACAAAAACAGAGCAGTTCAAATGAAGAAAGGATAGACTTCTCAACAACGAAATTACCACATGCAGTTCTAGATGCAAAAAAGGAATCCAGACACACACCTTACATCTTTTATCAAAAGTAACCCATGTAATTGTTCATACACAAAACATGAAATTATAAATCTCCTAGAAAATAACATGAAAAAAATTCTAGATGACCTTAGGTTTGGTGATTATATTTTAGATATAATATCAAATGTACAATCTGTGAAAGAAAAAATTGATTTCAGACTTTATGAAAAATAAAATCGGACAGATCCAAGATGGCTGATTAGGAGCAGCTCAGGATTGCAGCTCCCAGCAAAAGCACAGAGGGTGAGTGGACGCCGCATTTCCAGACGGATTTTTATTGCCCACAGACCAGGAGAGTCCCAGGCAGAAGAGCCCCACGGGTTGCCAGCGCAGCTGTTTCGGCTGGCACCCCAGCGTGGCGGTTCTCCGTACAAAATGCATGGGTCCGGGTGCCATTTTAGCTGGTGATTGGAGGTCCTGGGAGACAGAGTCGCCCATTCAACTGACAAAAAAGGGGACTGAAACAGGGAGCCAGGTCAGGAGATTCCTGGGCAAAAATGCACCACGAATATCAGCACAGCTGTTTCAGCCAGTGCAGTGGGTCGCCGCACGGGAAATCACACAGATCCCGGCGCATTTTCAACAGCTGACTGGAACACCTGGGAGACAGAGTGGACCGTTCAACTTAAAAAAAAAAAGGGGGCTCTGAGGCAGGGAGCCAGATGAACAGAATCGGCTGGTCCTACCCCACAAAAAAACAGCAATCTGAAACGCTCTGGATTCAGAGTTTCACAGCAAGCACAGCTGAACCTGGGACGGTCCAGCTCTGTGGGGGAGGGGCGTCCACCATTAGCGATGCAGTCCACCACTACAGAGGTAATCCACCATTACTGAGGCAGCCCGCCATTGTCGAGGCAGCCTACCATTACAGAGAGTCTGCCATTATAGAGGTGGACCACCATTGCCAAGGCAGTTCTAATTATACCCATATAAACAGGACTGCAGGGAATTCCACACAACAACTGGGCAGAGCCCACAGCTGCTCAGCAAAGCCTCTGTAGGCAGACAGTGACTAGGCTGCCTCTTCGCTGGGCAGGGAGGCCTGAAAAAAGGCAGCAGCACAACACAAACTCATAATTAAAGCCCTATTTCCCTGGGAAAGAGCACCTGGGGAAAAAAAGGGGGATGGTTTATGAGTTCTGCTGCATCAGACTTAAACGTACCTGCCCAGCAGCTCTGAATGAACAACGGAGCTCACAGCTCAGCACTTGAGCTCCTATAAAGGACAGACTGTCTCCTCAAGCAGCTCCCTGACCCCAGTATATCCAAAGAGTCACCTCATAAAGGAGAGCTCAGACTGACATCTGGCGGGTATCTTTCTGGGACAAAGATAGCAGAAGAAGAAACTGGCAGCAAACCTTACTGTTCTGCAGCCAATGCAGGTGATCCCCAGGCAAGCAGGGCCTGGAGTGGACCTCAGCAGTCCTACAGCAGAGGGGTCTGATGGTTAGAAGGAAAACTAAGAAACAGAAAGAAATAACTTCATCATCAACAAACTGGACGTCCACTCAGAGACCCAATCTGAAAGTCAACAACAACAAAGACGACAGGTAGATAAATCCACAAAGATGGGAAGAAACCAGCATAAAAAGGATGAAAACACCCGAAACCAGAACGCCTCTCCTCCTCCAAGGGATCACGACTCCCCACCAGCAAGGGAACAAGGCTGGATGGAAAATGAGTATGATGAATTAACAGAATCAGGCTTCAGAAGGTGGGTAATAAGACACTTCGCTGAGCTAAAAGAACATGTTCTAACCGAATGCAAAGAAACTAAGAACCTTGAAAAAAAGATTTGACGAAATGCTAATGAGAATAAACAACCTAGAGAGGAATATAAGTGAATTGATGGAGCTGAAAAACACAACACAAGAACTTCATGAAGCAAACACAAGTTTCAACAGCCGAACTGACCAAGCAGAAGAAAGGATATAAGAGGTCAAAGATCAACTCAGTGAAATAAAATGAGACGGCAAGTTTAGAGAAAAAAGGGTAAACAGCAATGAACAAAGTCTCCAAGAAATATGGGACTATGTGAAAAGAACAAATCTATGTTTGGCAGGTGTACCTGAATGTGACGGAGAGAATGAATCCAAGCTATAAAATACTCTTCAGGATATTATCCAGGAAAACTTCCCCAACCTAGCAAGGCAGGCCAATATTCAAGCCCAGAAAATACAGAGAACACCATAAAGATATACCTCAAGAAGAGCAACCCCAAGGCATGTAATTGTCAGATTCACCAGGGTTGAAATGAAGGAGAAAATGCTAAGGGCAGCCAGAAAGAAAGGTCAGGTTACCCAAAAAGGGAAGCCCATCAGACTCACAGCAGACCTCTCAGCAGAAACCCCTACAAGCCAGAAGAGAGTAGGGGCCAATATTCAACATCCTTAAAGAAAAGAACTTTCAACCCAGAATTTGATATCCGGCCAAACTAAGCTTCATAAGTGAAGAAAAAATAAAATCTTTTACGAACAACCAAGTACCCAGAGATTTCATCACCACCAGGCCTGCTTTACAAGAGCTCCTGAAAGAGGCACTAAACATAGAAAGGAACAACCAGCACCAGCCACTCCAAAAACATACCAAATGGTAAAGAGCATCAACACAATGAAGAAACTGCATCAACCAACGGGCAAAACAGCCAGCTAGCATCAAAATGGCAGGATCAAATTCAAACATAACAATATTAACCCTATATGTAAATGGGCTAAACCCCACAATCAAAAGACACAGACTGGCAAATTGGATAAAAAGCCAAAACCCATAGGTGTGCTGTATCCAGGAAACCCATCTCATGAGCAAGGATACACAAAAGCTTAAAATAAAAGGATGGAGGAAGATTTACCAAGCAAATGGAGAGCAAAAAAAAAAGCAGGAGTTGCAATTCTCGTCTCTGATAAAATAGACTTTAAACCAACAAAGATCAAGATACAAAGAAGGACATTACATAATGGTAAAAGGATCAATGCAACAAGAAGAGCTAACGATCCTAAATATATACACACCCAATACAGGAGCACCCAGATACATAAAGCAAGCTCTTAATGACTTACAAAGAGACTTAGACTCCCACACAATAATAGTGGGAGACTTTAACACCCCGCTGTCAATATTAGACAAATCAACGAGACAGAAAATTAACAAGGATATCCAGGACTTGAACTCAGACCTGTACTAAGCAAACCTAAGAGACATTTACAGAACTCTCCACCCCAAATCCACAGAATATACATTCTTCTCAGCACCACATCACACCTACTCTAAAATTGACCACATAATTGAAAGTAAATCACTCCTCAGCAAATGCAAAAGAACGGAAATCATAACAGTCTCTAAGACCACAGTGCAATCAAGTTAGAACTCAGAATTCAGAAACTAACCCAGAACCACACAGCTTCATGGAAACTGAACAACTGGCTCTTGAATGTTGACTGGATAAACAATGAAATGAAGGCAGAAATAAAGATGTTCTTCGAAACCAACGAGAATAAAGACACAACATACCAGAATCTCTGGGACACATTTAAAGCAGTGCCTAGACGAAAATATGTAGCAATAAATGCCTACATGAGAAGCAAGGAAAGATCTAAAGTCAACACCGTATCATCAAAATTGAAAGAGCTAGAGGAACAAGATCAAAAAAACTGAAAACCTAGCAGAAGACAAGAAATAACTAAGATCAGAGCAGAACTGAAGGAGATGGAGACACAAAAAAAACTTCAAAAATCAACAAATCCAGGAATTGGTTTTTCAAAAAGGTCAACAAAATAGACAGACCGCTAGCCAGATTAACAAAAAAGAAAAGAGAGAATAATCAAATAGATACAATAAAAAATGATAAAGGGGATATCACCACAGATTCCACAGAAATACAAACCATCATCACAGATTATTATAAACAACTCTATACGCATAAACTAATAAACCAGGAAGAAATGGATAAATTCCTGGACACTTGCATCCTCCCAAGCCTAAACCAGGAAGAAGTCGAAACCCTGAAAAGACCAATAACAAGAGCTGAAGTTGAGGCAGCAATTAAAAGCCAACCATCCAAAAAAAGCCCAGGTCCAGATGGGTTCACAGCCGAATTCTACCAGACATACAAAGAGGAGCTGGTACCATTCCGTCTGAAACTATTCCAAACAATCCAAAAAGAGGGAATCCTTTCCAAATCATTTTATGAGACCAACATCATCCTGATACCAAAACCCGGCAGAGACTGAGCAAGAAAAGAAAACTTCAGGCCAATATCCATGATGAACACAGATGCAAAAGTCCTCAATAAAATACTGGCAAACCGATTGCAACAGCACATCAAAAAGTTTATCCACCATGATCAAGTAGGCTTCATCCCGGGGATGCAAGGCTGGTTCAACATACACAAGTCTATAAACGTAATTCACCATATAAACAGAACGAAAGACAAAAACCACATGATTATCTCAACTGATGCAGAGAAGGCCTTTCACAAAATTCAACAGCCTTTATGAAAAAACCCTCAATAAACTAGGTATTGATGGAACGTATGTCAAAATGATAAAAGCTATTTACGACAAACCAATAGCCAATATCATACAGAATGGGCAAAACCTGGAAGCATTCCCTTTGAAATCTGGCACGAGACAAGGATGCCCTCTCTCACCACTCCTATTCAGTATAATATTGAAAGTTCTAGCCAGAGCAATCAGGCAAGAAAAAGAAATAAAGGGTATTCAAATAGGAAAGGAGGAAGTCAAATGGTCTCTATTTGCAGACAACATGATTGTATATCTAGAAGACCCCATTGTCTCAGCCCAAAATCTCCTGAAACTGATAAGCAAGTTCAGCAAAGTCTCAAGATACAAAATCAATGTGCAAAAATCACAAGAATTCCTATACACCAATAACAGACTTAAAGAGAGCCAAATCAAAAATAAACTGCCATTCACAATTGCTACAAACAGAATAAAATACCTAGGAATACAACTAACAAAGGACATAAAGGACCTCTTCAAGGAGAACTACAAACCACTGCTCAACGAAATAAGAGAGGACACAAACAGATGGAGAAATATTCCATGTTCGTGGTTAGGAAGAATCAATATTGTGAAAATGGCCATACTGTCCAAAGTAAATTACAGATTCAATGCTATTTCCATCAAGCTACCAATGGCCTTCTTCACAGAACTGGAAAAAACCATCTTAAACTTCATATGGAACCAAAAGAAAGCTCACATAGCCAAGTCAATTCTAAGCAAAAAGAACAAAGTGGGAGGCATCACACTACCAGACTTCAAACTATACTACAAGGCTACAGTAATCAAAACAACATGGTACTGGTACCAAAACAGAGATACAGACCAATGGAACAGAACAGAGGCCTCAGAGGCAACACCACACATCTACAACCATCTGATCTTTGACAAACCTGACAAAAACAAGCAATAGGGAAAGGAGCCTCTGTTTAATGAATGGTGTTGGGAAAACTGGCTAGCCATGTGTAGAAAGCAGAAACTGGACCCCTTCCTGACACCTTACACTAAAATTAACTCCAGATGGATTAAAGACTTAAACATAAGGCCTAACACCATAAAAACTCTAGAAGAAAATCTAGGCAAAACCATTCAGGACATAGGTGTAGGCAAGGACTTCATGACCAAAACGCCAAAAGCATTGGCAACAAAAGCCAAAATAGACAAATGGGACCTAATAAAACTCCAC
>PVKP010050641.1:0-13309 GCA_004027715.1 Plecturocebus donacophilus | reverse complement strand
TAAAAGTGACCACATAACTGGAAGTAAATCACTCCTCAGCAATTGCATAGCATTTCACAGGTTTAAATAAAATATTGGTTGTCTGCTTATTTGTTATTTTCATCCCCTATTCCTTCCTGTCTCCATTGTTAAGCACAATTATTGGCATAAAAGAGGTTTTTAATACCCATTTTTAGACTGTATTCTAGCCTGGGCAATAGAACAAGAATCCCGTTCTCTCTCCCTCTTTCTCTTCCTCTTTCTTTCTCTCTTTCATTTTTTTTCTTTCTTTCTTTTGCTGTTTCTTTCTCTCTCCTTTTCTAAAATCTCTTCCTCTTTCTTTCTCTCTTTCATTCTTTTTTTCTTCCTTTTGCTGTTTCTTTCTTTCTCCTTTTCTCTCTTTTTCTAAAACCTCTTCCTCTTTCTTTCTCTCTTTTATTCTTTTTATTCTTAAAAAAAAAAAAAAATACCGAACTGTGTACTTAAAAATAGTCAGGATGACAGTTTTTTGTTTCATGTATTTTACCACAATTTTTTAAATGGGGGAAAACTTTAATCATTTGAAAGGATAGGCGTGCTCATAGGCGTGAAGTTTAGAAGCTACTAACTTCAACATAAAATACTAACCACAGAGAAAAGAGAAAATTGTAACAGCAGCATCTAACCAGATTTCAATCAGTGGGGTCGCATAATTCATTATGATCAACTAAATAGGGATCCCTGAATTGTCGATATAAAATTTATTGTTTTAAATGCAATTACACTGTAAGCACTGTTAAGCCCTGGGATACTGATTATTTGAACATCTAGACAAATAATAGTATTAAAATATTATAAAAATTAAAGAAGACTTAGTTAAGAAATCATAACATCTATGAATATACAATCATGTTTTCCCTGAAGACATAAGTTCAGTCCCAAAATAAATTTTCAAATATAAAACAGCCATAATAATGTTCCAACCAATAATTTTATATTACCATAAAATTGGAAGAGAAGTAGCTAGTTTTTAGGATAATATGAAAATCTTAGTAATAAAGCATTATTAGGAAATATGGAGCAACCTTCTGTTACCATGGGCTTTGTTTTTAGATCCATGATTTGATAAAAATTCATGTGTCCCTTTCTATTTATTTTAAAAAGAGATAAAAACCTACCACAGTAAAATGCCTCCAGGTCTATGCCTAGTGCCTTAGAAATAAAAATTTATTATCAAAGGATGGCTAAAGCCTCAGCTCATCCAAAGAGCTCCTCCTACTGTTTCTCCAAAATATAAAATGAGTCTGAAGACAGGAACTTTAATTGAAGAACCAAAGCATGACAAAATCAAGGCATAGGAACCAGAAGAGTTAAAGCCCCTGAGTCGGGGCTGGGATTTTGATTCTTAAACAGTAGGAGCTAAAAGTCAAACCCTGACAGGGTCAAAGCTTCTGGGTTCATTCTCAGGGCCTTCCTTTCCCTTAAACTGCTTTGTCTAGGAACTGTGCTCACTTGCTAATTTGCAGGGGATTTTTTGGCAATATCTAAACTCAAAGAAATGGAGCTCTAACAACAAAATACCAGGCACATAACAGAGTGTGGGAGAGAATTTTTGAACAAAGCACATTTTTCCCATCATCCCCAAACACTCCAAGGCCAGTGTCTACTCTGCACACAAATCATCCTGAAGGAAGTGAAAGGTATATTCAGATATAAAACAATTATTTTTTTAAAACAAGTTGTTAGTAATAAGTTTCTAACAACTTAGAATTAATGTATTAATGTCTGGTTAATTCAAATTCTTAGTCTCTGACATTTCTGGTGAATAGATAGTAGAATTTGTTTTTCAGTCTATGGGCATGAGAGCAAATGCCTGAACCACAAAGAGAAAACAGTAAATGCATTAAATAGTAAAGGTTGGAAGGTTATACACCAACTTAACACATGGGAAGATAAAGAACTGGGGACAAAATAAGGTGTTTTTCTTTCTACTTGATATAATTCTATATGTCGAACTTTTTATAATAAGCATGTTTTTATGTAAAACTTCTGAAATTTTATTTTTTTAAGTCATCTAAAATAATATTATTAACTGTGACATACTTACCCATCTAGGTAGTAATCCATGCTCTCTATTTGTCACTTCATTCAGTCATCCCACAGACTGGCTCCTCTGGGGCACCAGTCCCCAGACCAGGCACTGCAGAGGCTGCAAAGACAATCCTTGTAATAGCAAACATTTACAAAGTGCTATGTGGCAGGCACTGTCTCAAGAACTTATCAGAGCTACCTCATTTAATCCTCATCCAATTATGTCAGACCCACTCCTCAAATGAGAAAACAAGGCACAGTGAGATTAAATAAATTGTTCAAGACCATTCAGCTGACACTGATGGAGCAGATTGTTTGGCTTCAAGCTGCACCTTTAATCACTATGCTATTTTGCCTCTCTAAAGGTGAAAACCATTCCCAACCTCCAAAGGTTTACAGTGTAGTTGGAGAGAAATGTAGAAAACAATCGCATATCATAGACAGTATGATAAAAGTACACACAAATTAAAAAGAAGAAAACGATTGAGTGTGGTTGGGAGGAGAAGAACATTGCCAAGAGGAAGCCCCCAGCAAAGCCGAGAGCTGGTCTCACAAGGGCTGAGGGAGGGAGGGTAATGAACATCTACGGCACACCTGCCACTTACCAGGTACTTGGTGAGTGTATTAGTCCATTTTACCGAGACTCAGCAATCTTTAAAAGAAAGTTTAATTGATTCATAGTTCCACATGGCTGGGAGGCCTCACAGTCATGGCAGAAGGTGAAAAGCGCAACTCACATAGTGGCAGACAAGAGAAGGAAGCTAGTGTAGGGAAACTCCCCTTTATAAAACCATCAGATCTCGTGAGACTTATTCACTATTATGAGAATAGCACAGGAAAGGCCCACCTCCATGATTCAATTACCTCCCACTGGGTTCCTACCACAGCATGTGGGAATTATGGTAGTTACAATTCAAGACGAGATTGGGTGGGGACACAGCCAAACCATATCAGTAAGTATTTACACAGATCATCTCATTCTAGTCCCATAATAGCCCCTATGAACTGTATGTTTTCTCTATTTTACTGATCAAGAGACTAATACCCTAAAAGTAAAATAACTTGTCTAAAACTGAACAATTATCAAGTGCCAGAGTGAAGAATGAACTTTTATCTAACTCAGAAGCCCATGCTCTTTCCACTCCCACCTCCCCGCCACCACACACACACACAGACACACAAGCACACATACACATGCACACACACACACAGAGAAGGAGGAGAAAAGGAAGAAATAGCAAAAAGACATTTAAAAATCCTGTAAAAACAAGATAGTTATTAATAATAAAATAGTAAGTTAAAAATAATATACAGTGAGTCTCTCATGGTTAAATAAAATAATAATAACAAAATGGTAATAATAAAAATTAATTAATTTAATAAAAAATAAACATCCTGGCATAAGAAATCTTCTGCTCTGAAAGAGATCTGTTAAGTTAAATAAGCAGGAAACCATTGGTCTGAGGTCATCTCCATACTTTGAGTTCCTACAATTTGCAACTTAGTGAGTAAACAAACTGAAATCCTAACTTTGGAATATAACAAATGGCCAGTCTCGGCCAATCATAGCAGCCAATCACAGGCTACCACCTGCTCAGATCATGTTCAGATAGGGCAAACATCAAGCTGTAGCCAGTCAAGCTCTTTCTGCACTTCCCTTTACTGTTTAAACATACTCACTTCCAACTGTGCTTGGTGAGCTGTCTGAACTTTTGCTGGTTCTGAGTACTGCCGATGCATGAATTATTTTTTGCTCAAATAAACTCTGCTAAATTTGAATTGTCAAAGGCTTTTATTGTAACAGTCAAAGCTATCCAGCCACAAAGTGAACTATCACAAGATGAACTTCCATTCCTGGAAAAGTTTGTGCAAATTTTTAACATCTGTCAGACTGTCCTGGAAGGCCCAGGGTGAAAGTTTGGACTACCCGACCTCTAGGGGTTCTTAAATCACAGTGGGTTTCTATGGTGACAGTTACCCTGAGAAGTTAAGTAGAGCCACAAAATAAAGTTCCACTTTTGACGAGTTTTTGTTTCCGTGGCTGCATTGTCAGTTCTCTGAAGAGAAAGGTTGAGTTTCATCCTGTTATCCTCACTCTTCTCAAGGTCACTCGTGACCTCTGAGAGACAAACCTAATGGCCATCTCTCTGTTCTCATGTAACTTTACCTCTCTGCAGTGCTATACACTTCCTCCCTAAAGCACTTTCTCTATTGATTTCCATAGCTACACCTCTCCAGCCTCCTGCCCATGACAGTTTTTGGGTTTCCTCCATCTTTTTTGCTGCTCCTCCTCCTCTTCCCAACTTCAACGATGTTGTGACTTGGAGACACAGTTCTGCACCACCTTCTCTTGGATCTATACTCTCTCCAACATCAGCCGGTCATGTCCCTGATCTTCCAATGCCACCTGTATACAAATGACACCCAAGTGTGTATCTTCAGCTCCAACCTATCTGATACCCATGTTTTGATGTCCAATAGGCATCTGACACTAAGCACATTCAAATCAAACCCTTAATTTCCACCCCCTAAACCTCTTCTTTCCCATCTCAGGAAATTGTTCAGGACAAAAGCCTCTTTCCCTCAATCCCCACATCTGATCCATCAATATATCTTGTTGTTTCTCTCTCTAAAATATATCTTGGAATCAACTACTTCTCACTATTTCTACTATTTCCACTTTAGTCCAAGACCCTGGACTTACCTGGCTTATCTGAAATAGCCCTGGTGCTCTTCCTGCGCCCACCCTTGCCCGCACAGTCATTCTCCTCACAGCAGCTAGAAGTACATATACAATAAAATCTAAGCTCTTCTTTGGGACCTTACAAGATCCCAGATGGCCCAATCCCTGCCTGCCTCTCCTTGCTTATCTTCCATTATCCCACCTTTGCTTACCAGGCTTTGGCTACAAGAGCTCCTTCCAGTACCTTGAACATGCCAAGTTTGCTCCTGCTTCAGGCCTTTGCACTTGTTTCCAATGCTTAGGGTGCTCTTTTCCTCCCTCTTCTCTAGCTGATTCCATTTTCTTAAACAACACTCCCTCAGGGTTGCCTTTTCCATCCCACACCTGTTGCTCTCTATCACATTAACCTATTTTATTTTCTTCATAGGCTCTTTGTTAACTTGTTTATTGTCTTTATTCCCAAGGAACAGTAAACTCTAAGAGAGCTGGGACTTCACCCCTCATGTTCACCGGTGACCCAGTACCTAGAACAGTGCCTGGCATATAATAGGTGCTTAATAAATATTTTTGAAGAAATTCAATGTAAGTACTAAAGAAATATTTTCGCTTAACCAAGTCACCTGGTAACTTTATGCCAGAACTGGAATTAAAGATGTTTAGAAAGCACTGATTTCTGTTATAAACAAGTGACTAGAGACTCCCCAGTTCCCCAGGTTGCCCCAACAAATTTACAATGGATCTGTTACTAGCAGTGCTGAAAGAGAGGACAACCAATAACTATAGGGCTCAACTTCCTTTGTTTTGCATTCCCAATCTCTTAATGTAGGAAACATAGTTTAAGTGATGAATCTGCCTCTTTCTTCCAGGCCCTCCAGTGTTATTATTTGAAATGAAGAGACACCAAAGCAGAAAGCCTGCTTTAGGCCAAGATACAAATTATCTCATTTATATTGTTAGATGTGTGTCATGTTCCCCCTGGGGAACTATCCAAAAGTAATGTCATCAGCCACTTGCAATTTCATATGAAACATCTCCACATGGACATCCTCTGCAATTTCAAGTGAGTTTGTAGTTCCATTGGAGGCACATTATTTAGAAATGTTCATTGTTTTTAGATATTAAAGCAAATCTCACAAGGAGAATTAAGGATTAGGTATTATCAATGTAAAGAGAAAATAATCATTCTTAATCATTACTGCATTATGTGAAAAAATGACTTCCTTTCATTGAGTTTTGGTTTAAACCACTATTGTAAAATTGGCTTCTGAAAAATTGTCTCAGGTAACTTATTTATAGTCATAATATGGAAAGACTCAATTTGCCATCAGTATCTTATTATTTCTGCACTTCTCAGTTATTTGTGACCTGAATAAATAAGGCCTGTGGCTTAATAGGATAAGAATACTGCTAAGATCTGTAGAAGCAAAGATAAACCCTCTTCTCTGTTCTCCCCAAGAATATGAGATGAAGGTGCACATCATGATCCTTTCAAAAAAGCAAGGCCACACACCCAGAGCCTTTCTGAGCAAAGCCCTACTTCCAAGGGACACAGAGTGAAGTGCTGGGGCTGGCTTAAATAAGGTGATTCAGGGAGGAAAATCTTTTTTTGTTATAAGCATCTGAATAATTCAAGAAAACATATTTCAACACTGTGTTATCTGGTTTATTGGTCATTACCTTCACATTTTCCCTTGCATATCCAACCACAGCTGAATATTTCATTTCCAACTCCTCTGTTAATGTTACAACTACAAATTAATTTCATTTCCTCATTAGTAATATGCTAAATTTCTTGAGAAGATTTTAAAAGATTATTAGAAAAAAGATGCCAGAACAGTGCAGAATATCATCACATCCCTAAAAAAGAAAGTCTAGAGATCTCTGGAATAGTGGTAACTTGCCAGCCTTCAAAATTACTGAAACACAACTGAAATTTTTAGTCTATGAACTTCAAATCCTTTGACCAATCCCCTGATACAGATATCCACCTTCTTCATTTGCTTTTGTTTATCTAACAAATGACATTAAGATGTGATGCACTGATGATATGAAACTGAATGCGTGTGTGTGCGATTCCTTGAGGAATCACCACCCAAATACATATTTTCTAAGAATGATGATAATAATGAACTAACTCCTCTACTTCCTACCAGGGAATATATTCCATATGTAATTAGACCCATGTTTCTCAAAACATGTTTTACAAAAGGTATATGCCTTGCAACATGGATGGTTGTTCTACCAAAAATGGGAGAAGGATTCTTTAGTCAAATAAGATTGTGAAACCTAAGCATAAAGTTAAATAAGTTGCATTACCACAGAATTTCTTAAGAAATTTTAAAACATTTTTGTGCATTGTGAAACTCTAAAAGACAGTTAAAGTTTTCAACATTTCCCATAATTGCTTGATAAGGAAAACTTATGAAAGCTTGAATGGTACTAGTGTCTTACAGACCAAAGTATAAGAAATCTAACATAGGTTAGATGAAAGTTAAGTGAGTGCCTACTATACACAAGGATAGTGTTCTTTGAAATATACCTTTTCTTTCAGCCTTGGGGAAAACAGATGATAATAACACCTACCTCGCAGGGTTATCATGAAACTGAAATGAAATCGAATATATGCAATGCCAAGGCTAGCACAAAGAGGACCAAAATGAACTCTCCTTCTCTGTCCACGAAGGCAGTACTGTGAGGAAAATAAAATCATCCTGAATTTTACTGCACCTACACACACCTTTGTATAGGTTGTGTGCCTGGGGACAGAATTGTATCATATGACACTTTATTGTCTGGTTCAAGAGTTAAGTCAGTCCAGCCATGGCCATCTCCCATCCAACTAGGATTTTAGTTCCTTAATTTCACAAGCCTCCATCCACCACTCCCTTTCTTAATTAGAACTAGGATCCCTTACACACAGTCAACACACTTGCAAAGGCACAGGCATTCAAACAGAAACCAAAAACATAGTGCATCTAGTGGCCAAAATAATTAAGTACTTTCTTAGCAAAGGATCTGAAGCAAAAATATATTATTATTTAGGGTCATGTAAGTGCTGAACAATACACTACAGCTGCTTTTAGTTTCTGTTTTAACAACACTGCATGGCAAAGTTGTTAAAATAAATATTTAAATAAAATCTAAGTTGAACAAAGCATTACAAAAATGTTTAAGCTGCTCGTGACTCACAATTCATCAGTGATACGTTAGTGCCCTCTGCCGCTGGCTGGGTTTTCCAACAGTTCAGAATTTCAATACGGCTTTTCTTTTTCTCCCTTTTTTCTTTTCCATTTTTTTTTCTCTCTTCTTCTTTTAAGAACATTGCAGTGTATTGTTTTGGTTCAGCATTTTACACATAAATTACTAAAATTGGTAGAATGGTAATCAGGATGCATGGGATTATTTTAAATTATTATCGCTTCTGTTTCAACATCAACACAAAAAAATTTCTTGATCAAAATTACTTAGAGATTTTATATTGAGCTCAATCATGGAACACAGCATGTTATTGCTCTTTAATTGTAAACTATCCCATAAAAGTGAATTTATATAGCTATCATGCTAGCATATCATATAGGTTCCAATTTTCATTGATTAAAAATATAATTTACTTCTCATTTTGCATGGCTTATTTCTTAGGGTTGCCAGATTTAGCAAATAAAACTATGTCCCAGGTACTTGCATGGAACCTATTTCTACTAAATACTTATACTAAAAATGCTAAATCATTAGGTTAAAAAAGGTATTTATGGTTGAGAAATTCAAATTTAACTGGATTTCCTGTATCTTACCTAGTGACCTTATCTATTCTCATGTGTGCTCTGAATCTCATCATTGAAATTCTTTTCTCTTATGATATTCAGAAACTTTATCCTACCATAATAATGAGTAAAAGTAAAACATATCTTTCTCTATTTTCTATGTCTTCCCTCACATTTTGTGAAAAACTGAATAGGTTTTCACATATCAATGCTTAATGCAAAAGACTGAATTAGCAGGGTTTGTTAGTCATGAGATTAAAAACATTTGTTCTTAAAAGAAGAGTTATTTAATTAATGGATAGATTAAATGAGAACAGTCCTGAATTCCTCAGTTTCCTTTATGGAACAACAGACATACTATATAAAAAGCATATAAAAAGTTCTGTTTTGTTCTAAGAATGGTAAGTTAGAAAGTAAGGGCACCCAGATGCAATATTATCCTAAAGTAGTGAGTCTCAAGCATGCACAGCTGAATCACTTGTGGAAGTTTTTAGGGGGTTTGTTGGTTGGTTTTTGAGACAGCTCTGTCACCCAAGCTGGAGTACGGTAGCATAATCACAGCTCACTGCAGCCCCAAATTCTTGTACTCAAGCGATCCTCCCGCATCAGCTTCCCAAGTAGCTGAGACTAGATGCGCCACCATGCCTGAATAATTTGACTGATTAATTGATTGATTTTAGAAACAGGATCTCACTGTGTTGTCTAGGCTGGTCTCGAACTCCTGGCCTCAAGAGATTCTTCTGCCTCAGCTTCCAGAGTCCCTGGTATTACAGGTGTGAGCTACTGCACCTGGCCAGAGGGTGCTTCTTGATTTTAATGTACACATGAATGAAAGACTGATCTGGCAGAATCTGGGCATTTCTAATTAGCGGCTAGTTGATGCCATTGCTGCTAAGCCAAGGACCACACTTTGAGAAGCAAAATTTTAGGAGAGACCAAAAAAGAAAAATAATTTTTTTCAATATGGAACTACATAACGTCTGTGTGATTGAAAATACAGATTACTTACCACCATATCACTGCCAGAATGTAATGATAACTGCCATAGAAATGAAGGATGGGAGCGGAGATAAAAGAAAACAATCTTTTTTTCTTGAGACAGAGTTTCGCTCTTGTTGCCCAGGCTGGAGTGCAATGGCCTGATTTCAGCTCACTGCAACCTCCGCCTCCCAGGTTGAAGTGATTCTCCTGCCTCAGCCTCCTGAGTAGCTGGGATTACAGGTGTCTGCCACCACACCCAGCTAATTTTGTATTTTTAGTAGAGACGGGGTTTCTCCATGTTGGTCAGGCTGGTCTTGAGCTAACAACCTCAGGTGATCCGCCTGCCTTGGCCTCCCAAAGTGCTGGAATTACAGGCCTGAGCCACTGTGCCCGGCCAAAAATGAATCTTAATAGTCGCACAGTGGTGTTCAGTGTGCCACCTTCGGTTCCTTTATTGTTTTCTGCCACAGTAACTCTCACTAGCAAAATGGATTTAATATTTGCTCCCTCACTACTTTTTCAGAATTCGAGAATTTGCATTAGATCATTTTAGATGCAGCATCCCAAATATGCAGTAATTTAAAGCATACAAGTTTAGACCACATTAGAATTGAGTTCGTAGTTTATTTCCATCGGACCTCTTTTAACCATTTTGGTCTGCTGGAGCTTAAAGTAGTAAGATGCAGATTGTGCAACCATGTGGAGCTGATCAAATCAAACCCTGAAAGTGTAATTGGTAAATCTCTTCAAGTGCTTTTGAAAAATTAATCAAGACAGGTTTGGTGAACCTTTGCTGAGAGTGTCGTTAGGACAAATGACTTGGTTCCCAATATATTATCATAAAGGAAAACTCCAGCTGCAAATCCCAAGGTGACCCATTCATCTCACTTGAATGGAAAATAATGACTTTTTAAGCACTGAAAATAATTCTGCTGGTTTAAAATCAATTTGGTTAATACAATTAAATTGAACTATTTGATCTTTCAGGTTCAAAAACCACCAATTTGATTCAAACATTAACACTTTAATATGGAAACAGCCACCACAATCTTCAGATACTTTCCAAAATGGTTTATATAGACACATTATAGAAAACAGTGCATAGAGCATTGTCTTTAAAATTTTTCGAGAATAATAAGAATTGATATTGAAATATTCTGCCTTAAGCACTCATATTTCACCTCAAAGCCAATGCCTTTTGTTTTAGAAAGAGTCTCACTTTGTCACCCAGCCTGGAGTGCAGTGTTGCAATCTCAGTTCACTGCAACCTCCGTCTCCTGGGTTCAAGTGATTCTCATGCCTCAGCCTCTCAAGTAGCTGGAATTACAGGTGCCCACTACCATGCCTGGCTAATTTTTTGTATTTTTAGTAGAGACAGAGTTTCATCATGTTGGCCAGGCTGGTCTTGAACTCCTGACCTCAATAGATCTGCCCACCTCCCAAAGTGCTGGGCCACTGCAGTCATGAGCCACTGCACCCAGCCCAAAAGCCAATGCCTTTATAAAGTCTTTTGCTTGTATTCACCAGAGAAGGTAGAGGTATTACAAACTGTACATCAAGTTCCACTGAATAGCCTATCTCCGCACCCCACCACCTTCAAAGTTACAACACCTACTTGGAGCACACCAATTTGGTCAATGTTAAAGACCTACTTTCAGTTCTTATTTTAATGAATCAGTTCATGTTATTTAACCCTAGTAACCACCCTCTCTTCTCGAAACTCTCCCATTTTTTTTACAGGAAACACTCCTCCTTTTGGCCTCTTTGGCCGCATTTTTTCCATCTTTCTTCTCTGGCCAAACCTTAAATGCAAATATTCCCCTGTTTCTAACCTTTACTGCCTTTCCTTCCTATTCTATTTATTTTTTCTTCATTGTTACGGCTTTTCCTGTTGCTCATAAAGTGATGATAACATCTACAACTCAGCCTGGCCTCACCTCCAAGCCCTAGACCCATGCTGTCCAATAGGGTAGCTACTAGACACATGTACCTAATACATTTAAATTAATTAAAATTAAATAAAATTGAAAACTCCATTCCTCAGTCACTAGCTGCATTCCAATACTCACTAACACTTTTAGCTGGTGTATACTGTATTGGATAGTTCAGATAAAGAATATTTCCCTCATCACAAAAAGTTCTGTTGGACAGTGCTACCTAGATAACAATAGCTAACACTTACACAGTTGCTCTTCAGCTTACAATAGGGTCATGTCCTGATAAACCCATAGTAAATTGAAAATATTGTAAGTCAAAAACGCATTCCATACACCTAGCCTACTGAACATCAGAGCTTAGCCTGGCCTGCCTTACACGGATCCAGAACACTTGCATTCGTGTACAGTTGGGCAAAATCATCTGGCAATACAGTCTACTGTAGAATATGGGTTGTTAACCCTCATGTTCAAGTGGCTAACTGGGAGCTGCAACTCACTGCCACTGCCCAGCATCCAAGAGAGTGTCATATCGCTTTCATGCCATCATAAAGTCAAAAAATCCTAAATCACGCCATCATAGGTTGGGGACCACCTGTACAGCATTGTCTATGTGCCAGGCTTTGATTATGTTCTCTCTCTGTGCACACGTTCTCTTTCTCTCTCACACACTCTTTGTCTAGCCATATCTATCTCTTTCTCATCCTATATAACATTTCAGTCAATGACAGACCACACATACAATGGTGATCCCATGACACTAAAATGGAGCTAAAAAACTTCTATCAGCCTGTGATGTAGCCATGGTAAATTTATAGCATAACACATTGCTGACATTAGTATAGCATATACAATTATGTAACATACATAATACTTGATGATAATAAACAACTGTGTTACTGGTTTATGTATTTACTATATACTTTTTATCATTATTTTAAGATTGCACTCCTTCTACTTATAAAAAAAAAAAGTGTTAACTGTAAAACAGCTTCAGGCAAGTACTTCAGGACATATGCCAGAAGAAGGCATTGTTAGCATAGGAGATGACAGCTCCGTGCATGCTATTGCCTCTGAAGACCTTCCAGTGGGACAAGATGTGGAGATGGAAAACAGATATTGGTTATCCTGACCCTGTATAGGCCTAGGCTAATGCGTGTGTTTGTGTCTTGGTTTTTAACAAAAAAGTTTTTAAAGTTAAAAAAATAAAATAAAAAATTTTTAAATAAGAAAAAGCTTACACAATAAAGATATAAACATTTTTGTACAGCTGTACAATGTGTTTGTGTTTTAAGCTAAGTGTTACTACAAAAGAGTCAAAAAGTCTTGAAAAATTAGGCTACTATAATCAAAACAGTATGATACTGGTACCAAGACAGAGATATAGACCAGTAGAATGGAACAGAGGCCTCGGAAATAATGCCACACAACTTCAACCATCTGATCTTTGACAAATCTGACAAAAACAAGCAATGGGGAAAGAATTCCCTATTTAATAAATGGTGTCAGGAAAACTGGCTAGCCATATGCAGAAAACTGAAACTAGATCCCTTCCTTACACTTTATACAAAAATTAACTCTAGATGGATTAAATATTTAAACATGAGACCTAACACCATAAAAACTCTAGAAGAAAACCTAGGCAATACCATTCAGGATATAGGCATGGGCAAGGACTTCATGACTAAAACACCAAAAGCAATGACAACAAAAGCCAAAACAGACAAATGGGATCTAATTAAACTAAAGAGCTTCTGCAAAGCAAAAGAAACTATCAACAGAGTGAACTGGCAACCAACAGAATGGGAAAAATTTTTTTGCAATCTACCCATCTGACAAAGGGCTAATATCCAGAATCTATGGAGAATTTAAACAAATTTATAAAAAAAAAAAAAAAAAAA